>JAHWFO010117712.1:275616-326245 GCA_023313115.1 Rhysida immarginata | reverse complement strand
TCCAAGGATGCCTTTTAATCGAAATAATTTTTTTATTCAAGTAATCTTGCTTTAGATGTACACTTGATATTGTTGTATTTTCACTCTTTTCTCGATGTCCTGAAGCAAAACTTGGCCATTCATCACTTTTTGTAGTCCAGCGGTCGCCCGTTCATCTATTTACTTGCTTCCCATTTGTTCAATACAGCACAGAGCTAAAAGAGTAATCCTCTGTCGTCTTTCTACTCTTTCCCAATAGTCTGCTAACTCTCCATTATCTGCAGTTACTAATCAATTTTAAAGATTTTCAAGAAATTTTCAAGTGCTAAGAACTCTAGTTTTCTGAAAATCCTGTATAACAAGAATTATATTGCACAAAGTTTGCCTTTCTTTGTTGGTCACGAAATGAATAATGTTAATACCTGCCTAGTGCTAGTGCATTGCGTGTTGACACGATTGTTCTATACTTATTGGCCATGAGATATTTCTCACTAGTATGCTCTGCCATGTATATAGATTTTTTATTTGCCGTGTTGGTCATGAGATATATATTGTCGGTCCAAGTCGAGTGTTTGTGAATTGTGTGCTGATACCATTGCTGCAAAAACTTTGTCTTGTATTGTTGGTCTTGAGATATATGTCCTGCTATAACAATAAATATAGATTTTTTATCGAGAATTATTATTTTTTCCGAAATCTGAGTAAACAGTGACCGTCCTGGTGTTTCAAGATTTCAACAGCTTCACAAATATTCTTCTTTATATAGATACAAACAGAAGTGCCAGCGTTGCCCGGGTTAATTTCACATGAAAGTAAGCAGAACAATCTCAAAAACGTTTTAAATAATAATACAATTATATAATACACAGCGAAGGGACTATCCCTTCTATGAAAAGTCCGAAAAACGGGAATTCTAAGTGATATGCCAGTGGCTCTGACTCTTTGTTTTTTGAATAAATATTATACTATCTTAAAAATAAATACATTAAAAATGTTATAATTAATACAGTAAGTGTTCATAATTAAAATTCACAAAAAATTTTTTAAATGCTTAAAATGATTGGATCTCTCCATGGATGACACAGCTACTCTAAAAAGTTTCTTACCCACTTAACGATTACTTGACCTGTACACTTGATGTTGTTGCAATTTTCATTGTTTGGCCAGTAGTTCAGGGGACGCCAATACTTATAATTACAATTTCTTCAATACAGCTCAGAGCTAAATAAGTGGTTCCTTTGTCGTCTTTCCAGTCTTTCTCAATAGTCTGCTAATGCATTCTCTCCATTACTGATCATTTTTAAAGATTTACAAGAAATTGTTAAGAACTACTAATTCTAGTTTCTAAAAAAAACCTGAATAACAGGAATTTTATTACACAAATTTTGCAATTCATTGTTGCTCATGAGACATATATTGTTAATCCTTTCATAGTGTTGGTACAGTGCGTCTTGACACTATTGTTGAAATCTCTTGTTGCACAACTTTTATTTGCATTGTTGGTCATGAGATATATATTGTTGGCCCGTGCAGAGTGTTTGTTAATTGCGTGTTGATACCATTGTTGATACCTATTGTTGCACAAACTTTGCCTTGCATTGTTGGTCATGAGATATTTCTATTTATTATGTCTTTCCATAACCATGAATATCGATTTTTTATCGATAATTTATATTGTTCCAAAATCTGAGGTACACAGTGATCTTCCCCGTGGTTTGAAGTTCAATTTTTCAAAATTTCATCAAGATCGGAATAAAACTATAAATTTGCATAAGTAACAAACAAACAAACAACCTACAAACAAACCCACAGACAAACAAACTTCCTTCTTTATATATATAAAATGAATAGCAGAGGACCCGGCGTTGCCCGGGATAATTTCACATGCAGGTAAAGAGAACAATCTCAAGAAGTTAAATTATTACATAAATTGTTTTTTTGAAAAAAGCTTGAATATAATAAAATTAAACACTTGAAAAATGTTATCAGTAATACAGTAAAAGTTCATAATTAACATAAAAAATTTTTTTTTAATGCTTACAATAATTGGAATACTCCAAACATGACACTGCTCGTATAAATAGTTTCTTACTCACGTAACCTTTACTTGAGATGTACACTTCATGTTGTTGCAATTCCCACTCTTTGGCCATTCATCACTTTATATAGTCTAGAGGTCGCCGATTCTTTTATTTACTATTTCTTCAATACAGCACGGAGCTAAATGATTGCTTCCTGTGTCGTCTTTCCATTCTCTCTCAATAGCCTGCTGACTCTCCTTTATCTCCAGTTACTGATCATTTTTAAAGATTTTCAAGAAATTGTTAAATACTAATAGCTCTAATTTCTATGGAAAGCCTGAATAACAGGAATATCAGGAATTACGTGTTTATACCATTGTTCATAACTATTGTTGTACAAACTTTGTCTTGCATTATTGGTCATGAGATATTTCTCACTAATATGCTCTGCCATGTATATTGATTTTTTTATAAATAATCATTATTTTTCCAAATCTAAGGTAGACATTAACCTTCCTCATGGTTTGAAGTTCAAGTATGCAAAAGTTCTTCAAGATCGGAATAAAATTGTAAATTTGCATAAGAAACAAACAATCCCACGAATAAACATCCATCTTTTTATATATCGATACACTAGCAGCGAAACCAGCTTTGCCTGGGCTAATTAAGCATGTAGGTAAAAAAAAAACCTCAAAAAGCTTAATTAAATCTCCAAATTTGTCAAATAATAACTCAATTACTACTATATACAGCAAAGGCACTATCCATTCTAATACAGTAATTTCCCTATTCACTGAAAAAAATCAATTCTAGGTTATATATCGGGACTTAATTTACTAGAAAAAAAGTTTTTAAAGGCTCACAAGGATGGACCAATGGAGAACCTCGCCAATTATGTCACTGCTTCTCTAAATAATTTCTTACTCATGTAATCATTCTTTATATACACACATGATTTTGTTGGAATTTCCACTCTTCCGTCGATGTCTTGAAGCAAAACTTGCCATTCGTCTCTTTTTGTAGTCTAGCGATTGCTAGATATTTCTCATTAATATGCATTGCCTATTTGAAGGTCAAGTGTGCAAGATTTCATCAAGATTTGGATAAAACTGTAGATTTGCATAAGAAACAAACAAACCTACAAGCAAACATCATGCTTCATTCTTCTATATATATATATATAACAAGCAGATGACCCTGTGTGGCACGGGATACTTACAATTATACGTAAACAGAACAACCTGAAAAAGCTAAATTAAACCTACATATTGATTAAATAATAACTCAATCATTACAATAAAGACCGAAGGGACTATCCATTCTATGAAAAATCCGAAAGACAGAAATTTACATCTTCACAGAAGAAATTCATTCTAGATGGTATACCAGGACTTGATTTACCCAGAAAAAAATTTTTAAAGACTTACAACGGATGGACCTCTCTAAGGATGCCTTCAAGTCGAAATAATTTTTTATTCAACTAATATTACTTAATATGGACACTTGATGTTTTTGCAAGTACCTTTCTCCTTTCGATGGCAAAAATTGACCATGCGTCACCTTGTGTAGTCCAGCGGTCGCCATTTCTTATATTTACTTGCTTACCATTTGTTCAAAACAACACGGAGATAAAGGAGTGATTCAATTATCGTCTTAATCTCTTTTTCAATACTCTGTTTGCTACAGTTATTGATCGTTTTTAAAGATTTTCTAGAAATTTATATGTACTAAGAATTCTCTTTTATATGTAAAGCCTGAATAACAGGTCTTCTATGCACTGAATTCTATGTTCAACAATTTTTTCCTTGCGTTGATGGTCATATGACATATATTGTTGGTCTATGCACAGTGTTTATGAATTATGTATTGATACCATTGCTGATAATTATTTTTGCAAAAACTTTGTCTTGTATATATATATAGAAAGAAGAAAGATCTTTGTTTGTTTGTGGGTTTGCTCGTGGGTTTGTTTTGTTTGTTTTTTATACAAATCTACAAATTTGTTCTGCTCTTGATATAATTTCGGATACATCGCCTTCAAAGCATACGGAAGGTCACAGTCAGATTTCGAAAAAATAATAATTATTGATAATAAAATCGATATTCATGGTTTTCGCAGGGCATATTAATAAGAAATATCTCATGACAAACAATTCAAAAAAAAGTTTTTGCAACAATGGTATCAACACGCGATTAATAAACACTCTACATGGACCAATAATGTATATCTCATTACCATCAGTGCAAATAAAAGTTTGTGCAACAATAGGTATCAACAATGGTGTCAACATGCAATGCACCAACATAATGCAAGGATCAACAATATATGTATCAAGACCAACAATGCAAGGCAAAGTTTGTGCAACATAGAATTCAATGCATAGAATTCCTCCTATTCAGGCTTTTCTTAGAAAAGAGAATTTTTAGTATTTAACAATTTCTGGAAAGTCTTTAAAAATGATCAGTAACTGGAGATAATGAGTTAGCAGACTATTGAGAAAGAGTAAACGAAGATGGAGGAAGCACTCCTTTAGCTCTGTGCTGTATTGAGCAAATGGTAGCCAAGTAAATAGAAGTATCAGAGATTACTAGACTACACAATGTGATGAATGGCCAATTTTTGTTTTAAGACATCGAAAGAAAAAGTAAATTGCTACAACATCAAGTGTACATCTAAAGTAAGATTACGTGAGTAAAAATTAAATAGAATCGATGGCATCCTTCGAGAAGTCCACCCATTGTGAGCCTTTAAAATATTTTTTTTCATTAAATTAAGTCCCGGTATATCACCTAGATTGGATTCTTTCAGTAAAGAGGTAAATTCTTTTCTTTCTGATTGTTCTTAGATAGTCCCTTCGCTCTATATTGTATTGATTGTGTTTTTATTTACACAATTTGGAAGTTTAATTTATTTTATTTTATTGAGCTTGTTCTGTTTACCTACAGGCGCAATTATCCCGGGCAACACCAGTTCCTCTGCTAGGTTATATATTGTGTGTGCCAAAGGAAGCGGAACGTTCGAATATTTCGCGAAATTTACATCGGATCGAAAAACTGAAGAACACGTGTTCAATATATTTCAAAAATGTATCTAATGACAAAAATTATTCCCCCGAGGGGTAGAGCGGAGGGGGGGTGGGGGGTGCAACTGAAATCCTAAATAGGAACCCCCTTTTTTATTGCAGATTCAGGTTCTACGTGTAAAACTATATTCAGTACAATAAGAATTTCCACCCCCACCAACTCCCTGGGGGTAAAAATAAGAGGAAATGAAAATATTTAAAACAATTAAAATAAATATCATATTCAATACAGTATTTTTATGCAATATTGTATCATTGTTTAATTCTTGATGGATGGTTTTGTTATCATGGAAAATAAGATTTGTGAAAAAAAAATCCAATACTGATAGGACGTATTTTCATTTTACAAAATGCAAATATCATCGTTTAAATTAGCATAATAAAGTCTTTTAAATTACTCTTTCTTATTCTTTCCGCTTGTAAACAAATTCTTATATTTATTAATAAATACGTTAACAAAAAGTGGACTATTATTGTTGTGATTTTTTGTGCTTCATCCATTTGGTAGGTACTTTTTATATGACACATTAGTTCAATTGTTTTCGTTGATACAAGCAGAAGTATCTTCATCTGTAAAGAAAAATTTGACCTGAAGAAGTATTTTATCTTTGTGAATGGCTGATCTTAATGAACAAGAAAGAATATCATTGCTGATGATGGTAGACTGGGGTGATGGGAAAAGGTCATACTCGGAAGCAAGAGATATTTTTAATGATACTTTTCGAATTGGAATGGATCCTATCTCCAAATCGACTGTGAAGAGAGCGGTTAGAAGATTTGAAGCTACAGGCTCTGTAAAACATCGACCTAAATTAAGAATACCAAAGTCAGCAACAAACGAAGAAGAAGCGTTGAATGTTTTATTATCATTTAAGGAAAATCCTCACAGTAGTCTTCATAGAACTGCCCAAGCTCAAGAAATTGGTACATCTTCAGTCCGCAGGATTTTGAGAAGAAATAAATTGCATTCTTACAAAATGACACTTGTTCATGAGATAAATGAAGATGATCCCGACCAACGTTTAGAATTTTGTGAGGACATGATCCTTAGAATAGATCAAGATCCAGTCTTTCTTTACAACATTGTATTCTTAGATGAAGCAACATTCAATTCAATGGCACTTGTAATCGGCATAATTGCAGGTTTTAGGCAGACGAGAATCCTCATTGGATGCGAGAGAGCAAAAACCGAGAAATTAAATGGTTGGGCTGAAATAATAAAAAATCACTTGATTGGGCCATTCTTTATCGATGGTAATCTTACTGCTCAAGGTATGAAAATATGCTTCGACATAAAATAATTCAAGCAATAAAGGAGATAGCTGGCGATAAGTTGGAGCACGTTTGGTTTCAGCAAGATGGTTCTGCACCTCATTACAGACAGAACGTTCGTAATTATTTAGATGAACATTTTCCTGTTAGTTGGATTGGACGAAGAGGTCCGATCAGATGGCCTGCCAGGTCACAAGATTTAACTTCACTTGTAGGGTTATTTAAAAAATCGAATTTACGAAACGAAACCTCAAAATTTAGTTGAATTACGTCAGAGAATAGTTGATAGCTGCCCAAATACCTGCAGAATACTTAAACAATTCCAACGAATCTGTTTACCATCGATTAGCTTACTGCCAGGAAATAAACGGGCAAAATTTGAGCATTTAGTACAATAAAGTTATTGGCGCCAATCGTGAGAGGCAAGGGGAATCACCTGAAACAAGCACCTCGATAAGTGAGAGGCAAGGGGACTCAGTAAACACAAGCACCCCAAAAGGAACAAAAAACAACTAAGTCTATGTCGTTGTTTCGGGGTTATACTAAACGTAGTTTTTTACTAAAGTCAGATACAAAATCAACGAACAACGTTAACCTCATATTAGCTGTAAAACTACTTTCACCTGCAAGAAAGAATTGTTTTTGCAACTAGAGCGCCATCAATCGGTCGATTGTCATACTGTATCATTAGACAGCCTTTTCAAAATTACTAATTTTGTGTTCCGAAGCGTATGTCCAGAGAAAGTCACCGTTTGCAGATTTCTGCTCTGTATTTGTTTTTCTGCGATTATAGCGCCATCAATTGCGGATCAAAAAAAATTTTCATCTAAAACTTGTTTTTTTTTTACATAGATTCCGAATCTGCAATAAAAAATGGGAGTTTCCATTTAAGATTTTAAAGTTACCCCTTGCTGCATCCGCAGGGTTGAGAGTGGGGGGCCGTGTTTGGTGGCATTCGATAGATCTTTGAAAAATATTGAACACGTGTTTTCAGTTTTTCGATCCGATGTAAATTTTGCGAAATATTCGACTGTCCCGCTTCTTTTAGCATACCTGTATATAGAGAGAATATAGATAGACATATAGAAAGACAAGCAGAGGACGCGGCTTTGCCTGGGATAATTAAATTTGTAATTAAACAGAACAATCTCAATAAGATAAATTATTACTGAAATTGGTTAAATAATAACTCAATGGATATAACACAGCGAAAGGGACTATCTAATCTATGAAAAATCCGAAAAAGAGGTAATCCATATGGTATATCCGTGGCTCTGACACAATATATTTTAAATAAATTTTGAAACATCCTAAAAAAAAACATGAAAACGCTTATAATTAATACAGTAATAATTCATAATTAAAATTCGAAAGAAAATTTTTTACATGCTTACAACGTTTGGAAATCTCCAAGTATGCCACTGCTAGCCTAGATAATTTCTTCCTCACTTAATCTTACTTTAGATGTACACTTGATGTTGTAATTCCCACTCTTCTCTCAAGCAAAATTTGGCCATTCATCTTGTGTAGTCTAACAGTCGCCGATTCTTCTATTTACTTACTTACCATTTGCTAAAAAATCCATGGAGCTAAAGGAGTGCATTCTCTGACCTCTTTTCACTCTTTCTCAATAGACTGCTAACACTCCATTATCTCCAGTTACTGATCATTTTTAATGATTTTCAAGAAATTGTTAAGTACTAAGAACTCTAATTCTAAGAAAAGCCTGAATAAAAGAAATTTGTAATTCTAAAAATACAAATAGAAACTTATCTATTTTGCACAGAATTTGACTTGCATTGTTAGTCTTGAGATATATTGTTGGTCCGTGCAAAATGTTTGTGAATTGCGTGTTGATACCATTGTTGATACCTATTGTTGCACAATATTTGCCTTGCATTCTTGGTTATGAGATATTTTTCATTAATGTATCCCGCTAAAACCATGAATATTGATGGTCAAGTATGCAAAATTTCTTCAAGATCAGAATAAGACTTTAGATTTGTACAAAAAACAATCATACAATCAAACCCAGAAACAAACAAACAAACCCAGAAACAAGCATCCTTCTTTATATTTATAGAAGTTGATAGATAGAAGATAAAAATGCTTCATTTGAATGATTATTAAATAGCACAACATAGATAAATCTTATGCTTTTTTGGTTTGATGATTCAAGTTGTTGTATTTTTTAGCTTATGCTCAAACGTGCCAAACACACAAGCATACACACATACACAAACAAACACACACACTTTTCCTAATCGTCTGAACGCTTGTTAGGGAGCCGAAGTAAAACACGTGTATCTCTTTTGCCTCATCGAGATAGACTGCTCTATATATATCGCTATTAGCAGAGGTACCCACAAACAAACCAACCCAAAAACAAAATCAAGAAGGATGTTTGTTGGTTTGTCTGTGGGTTTGTGTGTTTGTTTGTTTGATTTTTATATAAATCTAAATCTATATTTAAATTTTTATATAAATCTACTGTTTAATTTCGATCTGGATAAAATTTCGCATACATGGCCTTCAAAGCATGAGAAAGGTCACTGTCTACCTCAGATTTCAAAAAAAGAATAATTATTGATAAAAAAATCGATATTCATGGTTATGGCAGGGCATATTAATGAGAAATATCTCATGACCAACAATGCAAGACAAAGTTTTTTCAACAATAAATAACAACAATGGTATCAACACGCAATTCACCAATAACAATGAGCACATAATGACGATGCAATGATAAAGCTATCATTTCCAAGAATTATAACAATGAACATAAAATGATAATGCAATATGGATAAGGTTCAATTTTGTAACAAGGCACAGAATTCCTGTTATTCAGGCTTTTCTTTGAAAAGAGAGTTCTACATACTTAAACAATTCTTGAAAATCTTTAAAAATGATCAGTAACTGGAGATAATAAAGAGTTAGCAGACTATTGAAAAAGAGTGGAAAGACGACAGAGGAAGTATTATATTAGCTCTGTGCTGTATTTATCAGATCGGAAGAGACTAAATAGAAGAATCGGCGATCCCTAGACTACACAAAGTGATGAATGGCCAAGTTTGGCGTTAACACATCGAGAGAGGAGTGGAAATTGCAAGCAAGAGCAATTGAAAATAGACTGCTCTTGCTTGAAGCCTACAGAGCATAGTATGGGCCTTTACCGAATAATCTTAAGTTCAACATTTGAGAGTCTTAGAAAAAGATACGCCGCAGTTAGGTTATTGATAATAAAGTGAATTTTAAGTTTCATATAAAAAATGAGTGCACAAAAATGAGCCATGAAAGATTTATGATAAAAGCACTAATAAGAAAACTAACTCATAAAAATGGTAAAACAAAACGGTGATGATACCGAAAATAGACTGCTCTTGCTTCAAATGTTCATCTGAAGTAAGAAACTGTCAGAGAGTTTCTCTATTGTGAGCCTGTAAAATTTTTTTTTCGAATTTTCATTTGTCTGTATTATTTCTACGCATTTTCATATGTTTATTTTAAACTTTTTTAAGATTGTTCGGTTTACGTACAAGTGTAATTATCCCGGGCAATGCCAGGCCTTCTGCTAGATTTATATATATAGAATAAGATTATATCCATTTCCTGTTCATTGTTATTAATTCTTGGAAACGAATATTCTGTCATTACATGATTATTTTATGTTCATTGTTATTATCCTTTGAAATGAACTTTCTAACATTGCATCATTTTATTATAATAATAATACTAATAATAATGTAACAACAACGGCAGGCAGAAAAGCAGACAGCCAGAATCGCCTGAGAGATTAAACCCCTTGTTGTCCCCCAACAGGCTTAGGCCAAAAACGGGGTTAATGAAACATAAAAACGGCAAATTACTAAGAAAAATCGACACTAAAAGAAAGAAAAACTTTAAGAGAGAACTTATGACTTTTATGAAATTTCAAGGTCATAGACATAAAAAATTTAATTAATTATTCAACACACATATGTGGCTTACCCTCAAAGGATAATAATCCAATGACGGAGTTTATATAGACAATATCACAAGACTAATTTAAAATTTGAAAACTAGAATCGTTAGAAATGTCATGTCCATTCCTACTAAAAATCTCGCCATTAAAAGCTAAAACAAACTTATAAGCTGGATCAATTACAGAAATATTAGAGCGCCAATGAATTGTTTGATGATAAATAACATCTCTATGAAGTATGGAGGCACGTACCCTAGAAGTTCGAGGATGCTCGGGGCAGATAGATATCCGTTAAAAATACATTAATTAATAATAATAAAAATTTTGTTAATAATATTATGAATATAGTGCTAAGTAAATCATTCATAAAATTGAATTCGTTTTGTTCCTAAAATTGAAATTTGTGGTTATTTGCCTGACCACAAATAAATTTCAAAAGAAAAGTGATTTTTTCAGATAAAAACTCGACATTTTTTGTAATATCTGGATACAATATCCAATCGGCGTATATAGTTTTTAGGAAAGACTATAGTTTTAAGAAATAAAGTAAAGGTCGAACTTTTCGTAAAAAAAGGAGACAATCCTTTAGGAATGCCAATTCGACGGCACGTTTCGAAAAAAGGATGATCAATATGAGAGTTAAAAGAACGGGTCTCCTGAAAATAAATACCTAAATCAAGAACTCTGTACCGACAATCAAGTTTTAGGCTTTCCAAAGAGTATTGAAATATAAAATTTGACATTTTAAGAGAGAACATTACGAAAAACGATGTTGTCATAATAATTTTTTGTTCATTGTTATAATTCTTTGAAAAGAACTTTCTATCATTGCATCATCATTATATGTTCATTGTTATAAATCTTTGAAATCAAATTTCTATAATTGCATCATTATATGTTCATTGTTATAATTCTTTGAAATTGAATTTCTATCATTGCATCATTTTGTGCTCATTGATATTGTTTAATTGCGCATTAAGACCATTGTTGATGCGACGGACCAATTGTTGCACAAACTTTGTCTTGCATTGTTGGTCATGACATATCTGTTGCTGGACCGAATGTCGTGTGAATTGCGTGTTGACACCATTGTTGATACTTATTGTTGCACAAACTTTGCCTTGCATTGCTGGTCATAAGATATTTCTACTTAATATGCCCTTCCATAAACATAAATATTGATTTTTATCGATAATAATTATTTTTCTGAAATTTAAAGTAGACCTCTACTTTCCCCATACTTTGAAAATTTAATCAAAATCGGAATATAACTGTAAATTTGCATAAGAAACAAACAAAGAAACAAACAAACCCACAACTAACATCTTTCTTTATAGTACTAGAGGTACCCTGCCCAGGATAATTACACTTGTAGGCCAATTGGTTAAAATAATTACTCAATCAGTAAAACATTGAGCAAAGAAACGATCTATTTTACGAAATTCTAGGTGATATAGTGGGAAATCATCTAAACACTTGTTGACTTTGCTCATCTCATTAGACCCAAGTTTTTCTTATACTTGATGAAGAGCCTCTAATACCCTCTTGCTCTGTTCGAAACTCCCGTTTTTCAGATATTTCTAATGCCTTATAGCTTTTTTTGTTTTGGTTGCAGAGTTTCTCTTACCAATACTCCTTATTTCTCTTTCCTTTCCAGACACATAAATTTTTGCCAGTCGTCTGGACGTTTGATAGGCAGCTCAAAGGAGTTATGCACGAATCCTTTGCCTCATCAATAGACGCTGCATTATTAATGTTTTGTCACTGCATCATCATTTTATGCTCATTATTAGTAATTCCTAGAAACGAACGTTCAATAATCGCATTATCAGCAACTCATTTAGCAAAATATACAAATTCCCACAAAATATAGTCAAAATATATTTTTAGGAAATATTTGGATCGAAGGGGTGCATACCATTTGCTGAATACAGCACAAAGCTAAAGGGGTTCATTCTCTGTCGTGTTTCCACTCTTTTTCAATAGTCTGCTTACTCTCCATTATCTCCAGTTATTGGTCATTTTCAAAGATTTACAAGAAATTCTTAAATACTAAGAACTCTCTTATCTGGGAAAAGCCTGAATACCAGGAATTCTATGCATTGTTACAAATTGAATGATGCATTTTATGTTTATTGTTATAATTCGTAGAAAGAGTGCTTCAGCATTGCACATCATTTTCTGCTCTGTTATTGGTGAATTGCGCGTTCATACAGATGTTGATGCGAACACAATAGGACACCCCTCGAAAATGTTTACGATACGTTAATCTTGTATTGCTTCTATTATTATGTTAATATACGAGACCTGTAAGAAAAGTATCCGAATTATTCTGCTATTTCACAATTACAGTTAAATTCAACAGCTCTACTCCTTGGTTCTTAGGTAACCTTCTTTCAGCATGACTATAGTTGCCGCCACGTAAGTTGAACGATCTTCTTGACTTATTAAATTTAAAAACATTGGGTATGAATTAAAAGCAATTAATAAAAGCTTTGTAAGAAGGAGGAGGTTGGACAGATAATCATTTTAAATGATTTTAAAGAAATTCCAAAGTACTAAGAACACCAAAGAAAACCTAATAGCAGGAATTCTATGCATTGTTACATTTTGAAACATCGATATTGCAAACATTTTCCCTTCCTTTGTTGGTCATGAGATATATATTATTGATCCTAGCATAGCGTTGGTGCACTGCGTGTTGACATCATTGTTGATATCTATTGTTGCACAAACTTTCCTAACATTGTTGGTTATGAGATATATATTGTTGGTCCGTGCAGAATGTTTGTGTATTACGTGTTGATACTATTGTTGATAAGCAAACGTAATATTAGTGATCACTTCATGTTGTTAATTGTATATCCTGCTTTCGATCATTGTATGCCACTTAGAAGCAGAAATCTCACTAAACTGGTCTCTAATGAACGTATCGTTGTTTTTCACTCTTTTTTAGCGTTGACTGAATGGGACCTCATTCTGAGTTGGATTAACAATATTGACACGTTATTTTCTAGATTTATTGAACAGCTTGGAATCGGTTGGGATCGTTATTTTACACGAACTACACCAAAGCAGGCAAGAATATAGAAGTCGTTTCCTTGTCATCCATGGATAAACGATGAATTATTAGTTATGATTAAGCGGAAGAATTTTCAATACATTCGATCTAGAAAAAACCCTTCATTTTGGTTAGTCACAGAGTTTAAGCAATTCTCTAATAAATTTAAGAAATATATTACCTCTATTAAGTCCCAATATTATGCTGATACGTTTCAACGTTTAGCTTTATCAGATGATAAGTGGAAGGTAGTAAATAAATTACTGAAATATTCTAACTCATTGCTTCAGCGCTAACTGACTTTTTACTCACGTTGTTACCACTCGGCCAATCGATAAATTTTGAAGATAATCATACAATTAATAAAAATAACATTTTATCTCCAGCATGTTTTTCCATTGCTTCAACCACTATGGAGGAGATTAGACTGGTGTTTGTTGGACTAAAATCGAGCCCAACAGTAGACCCATTGGGCTTTCGGGCCGATGTTCTTAAAGCTGTGGCTGAGGAGATTGCGCTGCCCTCGTCAATCTTATTTAACCTTTCATTGATTACTGATACCTTTCCTCCACTCTGAAGCTCGCTAGAGTAACCCTTATCTCTAAGAAAAGGGATCCTGCAAATTTTGGCAATTACAGGCCTGTTACAACCCTTTCGGTTTTTTCAAAGGTTATAGAGAAATAAGCGTTTAGCATTGTTTTTATTAATTAGTAATTTTATTAGTAAAAGCCAGCATGGCTTTGTTCTGAATTGGAGCACGAATACTGCTTGCTTTGAGCTCACGGAGTCCATTACCGCTAAAATGGTCGATAATAACTTAGTAGCAGCATTATTTGTGGATTTTATGAAAGCCTCTGATACTGTCTCCATTCCGTTATTACTTGCATAGCTTAGAGCGTATTTCCACATTATTGGTACACTATTAGCGTGGGTTTCTAGCTTTCTTTAGGACAAGAAATACTTTTTAAGTTATGATGGTTTTTCATCATCGCTGATTAATAGGAACCTTGGAGTACCACAAGGCTCCATCCTGTCTCCTATATTGTTTGCTTTGTTTATTAATGAACTTCCTAATGCTTTAGTTGGTTATAAAGTAGTAATGTACGCAGATGTAGCCACACTGGTAGTTGCTAGTAAAGTTGCTAATGATCTCTTGACCTCTTTAAACGTTGCAGTTAAGAGGCTATTTGACTGGAATGGCCAAAATAACTTAAGAATGAATGTAGATAAAACTCAAGCGATGTTTTTCTTTCATCGAAGCAAGCAAGATGTGCCTGTTGTATCTGATATCTGTATTGGCAACTCCCGGATTGGTATTACGAAATCTTTTAGATACCTTCGGATTGAATTGGCCCATGATTTGTTTTGGAACACGCACGTAAATTCATTTGTACAGAAATTAAATCGTAACATGGGTATCATTTCTAGATTAAATTATTTACCCTCTAATATATTATTTCTATTATATAAGGCTCTGATCTACGCTAATCTGTGCTATGGTACTATATTTTTGAGAGCTACAACGCAATATAACTTTCTAGAATCTTGAAACTGCAGAAGTATTTTTTGCGGATTCTTTTAAAGTTCCCCGTGGTACATGTTTCCTGTTATTTTCAGAAATTGCAAATATATTTTCTATATCAAATTTATAAGATGCAACTTTACATTTGTATATTGGCGTTTACATATTTTGCCTTTGATATCATCAACATTAGTAAAGGATATACATGGTTATTCATCTAAGCAAAAATTTAGTATATATTTACCTAAAGCAAAGAATAAGTATGCGAGTAATCGCGTTTTCCATGCTAATATTTTGGAATGGTCTGAGCTATCATAAGAACTTTGTTCATAAATTTGCTACTCGGTTTTTTATCGTGCATTAAAACAGTACGTTCTTCAGGATATACTTCTCAACCCTTGAATATAATTGCTGGTGATTTCTGTCATTGAAGGCTTGAACTGATTTGAGCCTGATTCAATATGGTTTATTATTACTTTTTATTATCACTAGTTATTACTAAATCTACTAAAATTTATTCTATGGTAATTACTTTAATTTGAGTTTTAGGTGATATTTCATCAAGATCGGAATAAAATTTTAAAATAATAATAAAATTTCTTGAATCTGTACGGTGCCCAGGGGTGCCTACTAGTCGGCCTTGTACTATACCAGCTTCCTATGGGCATCTCTTATATTTTTGTATCAATAATTTAATTCAAGTAAATAAATAAATATATAAAAAAAAAAAATAAATAAATAAATAAATAAATAAATAAATAAATAAATAAATAAATAAATAAATATTATTGCACAAATTTTGCCTTGCATTGTTGGTCAATTTACCTTTTTATCAATAAGTATTATCTTTTCGAGATATAAAGGTCTTCCTCATGCGTTGAAGGTCAAGTAAGCAAAATTTCATCAAGATCGGAATAAAACTGCAGATTTGCATAAGAAACAAAACAACAGACAAACCCACTAACAACAAACCCACAAACAAACATCCTTCTTTATATATTTAGAAAATAGAAGTCTAGAGTGGATACCGGCGTTGCCCGAGATAATTACACTTGTAGGTAAAAAGAACAATCTCTACAAATTAAATTAAAACTCCTAATTGGTTAAATAATAACTCAATCAATACAACACAGGGCAAAGGGTTAACACGCCGCAAAACAGGAAATCTAGGTAAACCAGGACAGCACACCGCTTCTGATATCAAAGGAGTGCGCATAATAGCCCCAATGAACTCTTGCAATGTAAAAGAAGGCAATATTCCACCGAGACTTTATCTAAAACTTTCTTGACTTGCCTCACAACTGCGGAGCATTACCAGAAACTTTACACTCAAGTTGTTCTTGCTCTTGACGTAGAGGCACTTCCTCTATTTGTAACTCATATCGGTAGAAGGGTGGATCATAATACTGTTCCTATTGATTAAACAGGTGATGGCCTTACAGTATAACAGAGGGACATCAGGAGCACCTCTCCCTTATGCCCCCTGACATCACCAACTTATACACTAACATCCCTGTCACCCCCACCCTTTCTATACTACAGCGTCTATTACTTGCTACGTCTTTCCCTAAACCCGATACTATTGACCTACTAGCGATCCTCTCTGTAATTTCTTCGAAGAACTATTTGTCTTTTAACAACTCCTACTATTCCCAACCCACAGAGCTATGAATGAGATTCCCACTCAGCAGTTTTCTGTGTGAGGTATTCCTACAGCACCTGGAATTAACACACGTTACCCCCCTCCTCAATAATCACTCTGTCATCGCGAACTTTCTGTATGTCGATGACATCCTCATTCTCTTTGACTCCCGATCCACTACCCCCCTAATATTTTTAACACATCTAATTTTTTTTATCTATCCCGTTCCTCGATATCCTCATTACCAACAACCCTCACACTAATCGCCTCTCCTTTTCCGTCTTCCGTAAACCGACCACATCCTCCAACTTAATACACCATTCCTCCTCACACCCCCCCCAACCAAAAACAAGCTTCATTAAGATTCCTAACTGACCATGCCCTGAAGCTCCCCCTCAGCCTTCTATCCAGATCAGCCGAACTCCGCATAATCCGGAACCTCGCCCTTGCCAATGGATAATCAACTTCCATGTTCTCCCGTATTCTTCTCCGCCGCAGACAGGCCCTCTTCTCCCCCTCGCCTCTTCTTTCGCCCCTCCGAAGAAATGGACGTCCTTATTGTATCTGGGCCATAATCTCTCCCAATTGTATTTCTCCTAACTTCCCGTCGTTCCTCGGCCTTCTAATAACTTCTCGTACTTCTACATCATCAGCCAGCATCCTGAACCCACCCGCCGCCGTCACCACTGACAAATTTTCCCAATCCAGAGTTTATCGCCTGAATTTTGCGTTTTGCGACAGATTCTATGTAGGATTAACGACCCGCAATTTTGCAGTATGATTCAAAGAACACATTGACTCGTATAGAAAACGAGATTGTATATTCCACTATGCAAACCACCTCGAAGATTCCGGACGCGCTTTAAAGACACAAGAAGGTGTTATGTCTGTCTTACATATCTGCAATAGACCAGAAAAAACTGCTACCCTCGAAGCGGTCGAAATATTCAAGACCAAGAATTGTCAATAATTTGGAAATTGCTACCCTCTTCTCCCCCCACCTGCTTCTGAATTGTCAAACGGATTTTAATTTGTATTCAATACTTAACTCTTTATCTGATCTATTATGATTCCTTTTTCTCGGTTTCTTTATTACGGTTTATGTTTTCTTTTGCGTTTTGTTATTTCTTGCCTGTTTATTTTATTTTCTGTAAATCCTCTTGTCCTCAGATAAGTTCTCTTTTAGGTCCGCGTAAACGCGCACCATCCCTTTGTATATTTTCGTTTTGTATAAATTATAAAAATTAGAATTTACACTTTTTTTATTCTATTGGCTATTATAATTCAAAAATCTGTGCTTATTCTATTTATCCTATTGGCAATAATTTCCTCTTTAATTCTTTTGTATCCTATTGGTTCATGTATTTGCATAATTTATACCACTGTTCTTTATATAAAGGCTTGCATGCAGCTTGCTGTATATTGTCAACTTTGATGAAGTCCCTTTGCATTTAATGGGGTACAACATCGAGGCTGGAGAGATCGCCAACATCAAACTAAAACTGAAAAAGAAGAAGGTTCCAAGAAAAGACAAAGTGACTAATAACGCCCTTATGAATCTCCCAAAGAACTTTGTCGACTTTCTCATTAATATCATTAGCGACTGCTGGAAATTTTCTTACTTCCCTGTGGCTTGGAAGAAATCTATTGTGTTGAGTATTCCTAAGCAGAGGCAAAATCCTGCAATTCCCGCGAGCTACTAACCTATTAGCTTTGATGTCCAAGGTGTTGGAGAGAACGATCCTCGTGGGATTCCAAGATCACTGTCTAGCAAATGACCTTTTTCGGGAAGAGCAGTTTGGCTTTCGTGCTGCCCACTCTTGTCCAATGAAGATACAGAAGCTCGATGAAGACCTGAGCACCCCCTGAACCTATCCAGGTACTGTGGGGTGGTATTTCTCGATGTCAGTAAAGTTTCTGACCAAGTGTGGCATGAGGGCCTTTTCTACAAAATGGTCAAAGACGAGTTCCCTGCCGATTTAATTTTGATGGTGAAATTCTTTCTTGATGGCAGATCCTATCAAGCCAAAGTTGGAGAAAATCTTTCCACACCCCGTGTTGTAAATGCCAGTGTCCCTCAGGGTTCTGTCCTCGGGCCTGTGCTATTTATTTACTTTGTACATGATTTCCCGAAACCCGATAATTGTATTCTGTATTTTTATGCGCATGACACTGCCATTATGACATGGGCACACCAGCCGGCTCACCTTACCACGCAGTGCGCCTTGAACCAGTTGGAAGACTGGTTTAATTGCTGGAAGTTGAACCTTAACGTCGCTAAGTGCAAGAACGTTAACGTTGGAAAGTTGAATATTGTACCTCAATAGGAAGCTCAAGAATCCCCCAGATTCTCTTGTTCTGTTCAATAAGAAAGTGGACTGGGTGAACAACTGCAAGTATCTGGAACTTGACTCAAGACTCCCATGGAACCAGCATATGTCCTATGCTCTGAACAAAGCGAAGAGGACTAAGTACAGTATCATAGCTCTCATGGATCGCAACAGCACCCTCAGCATTGGCAATAAGCTACTTCTGTACAAATCGATTATCTGGACCATACCTGCGTGGCCTCCGTACAAATCGATCATTCTTTATGGTATGCCTGTGTGGGCGACTATCTGTAAAACCAGATAGGGTGAACTACAGTCATTTCAAAATGTTACGCTGAGGACCATTGCCCAGCTGGACAGAAGGACGGTGAAAAATCTATCCATCCACTTGGATTTAAACATGTCCCATATCGGAAAGTTAAAAAAGGATCTCATTTTGATTATGATACAGAAGATGAAGACTCTAAGGCAATAAGCTTGTGAAAGGGATACTGAAGAACTCAATGAATATGAACTGGCATATAAAGTATCGTAAACCGAGGCACGTTCTTGACATCAGTTTTGAAGATATTAGCAATGTCTCTTCCCCAGACTACTGGAAGATGTCATAACCTTCTTTCTCCTTGTATTTTTTATTTTGTTTGTTTTTTTTTGTTTCTTACAATCGTCAATATTAGTTCCTTTTTTGTATAATTTGGAAAACCGCTTGGTTGCTTAGGCTTCTTGACTACCTCAGTGTATTTCATTTGGAGTTTATTCTGGTTAGATGAGCTTTGTGTAAGCGCTGCTTTCGTCCCATCCTAACAAATGTACACTTCACTATTCGATTGTCGATTGATTTTCTTGCTGTATATATCCTTGACAATGCCGGGAATAAATGGCGAAACTAGCTGGAACTCCTGATGTCCCTCTTTTATACTGTAACGCCACCACCTGTTTAAACCTGTTGTTCAAATTTTCAAATGTCCGAAGAGCTTATTCTGTTTTATTTGAAGGGTATCTCTGAAGAATATTCGTTCTTTCTCTTTCCTTTCCAGACACATATATTTTTGCCAGTTTTCTGGACCTTTGAGAGGGAGCTCAAGGGAGACACGCGTGACTCCTTTGCGTTATCAATACACGCTGCCATATTCATGTTCTAACACTGCATCATTACTTTAGGCTCATTATCATTATTTCTTGGAAAAGAACGTACAACCATCGCATTTTCCGCATCTCAGTTTCTAAATATAAACATTCCCTCAAAATATAGTCAAAATGTATTTTTGGGAAATGTTTGGATATAATATACTACCACATAAGCTAGTTGATAATCCTGTCTTTGCTGGGACTGTTTTGCTGATTAAATTATTTCAATATCTTAAAAATAAACACATGAAAACGCTTAGAATTCATACAGTAAAACTTCCTAATGAAAATTCGGAAAAAATTTTATTTATATCTTACAATGTATAGACCTTTCCAAGGATGCTACTGCTAATCTAAATAATTTCTTACGTACGTAATCTTACTTTAGATGTATACTTGATATTTTTGCAATTCCCTTTCTTCACTCGATATCTTGAAGCAAAACTTGGTCATTCTTCACTTTTTGTAGTCTAGCGATTGCTGATTCTTCTATTGACTTTGCTACCAATTCCTCAATACAGCACGGAGCAAAGGAGTGGTTTCTCTGTCGTCTTTCTATTATTTCTCAATAGCCTGCTAACGCTCCATTTTCTCCAGTTACTGATCATGAAATTGTTAAGTACTAAAAACTAACTTTTCTAAGAAAAGCCTGAATAACGGAATTCTATGCCTTGTTACAATTCTAAACTTATCTATATTGCACAAATATTGCCTTGCATTGTTGGTCATGAGATATACATTGTTGTTCCATGCAGAGTGTTTGTGAATTGAGTATTGACACCATTGTTGAATATTATTGTTGCACAAACTTTGCATAGCATTGTTGTTCATGATATATTTCTGATTATAATAGCTTGTTATAACCATGAATATCGATTTTTTACTAATAACAATAATTTCTTAGAAATTTGAAGCGGACAGTGACCTTCCTCATTATTTGAAGGCCAAGTATGCAAAATTTCATCAAGATTGGAATAAAATTTTAGATTTGTATAAGAAACAAACAAGCAAATGCTTTAGCTCAGTTCTGTATTGAGCAAATGGTAAGCAAGTAAATAGATGAATCGGCGACTACTAGACTACACAAAGTGATGAATGTCCATGTTTTGCTTCAAGACATCGAGAGCAAAGTGGAATTGCAACAACATCAAATATATATCTAAAGTTATATTACGTGAGTGAGAAATTATTTAGATAAGCAGTGCATCTTTAAAGAGGTCTGTCCTGTGTAAGACTTAAATATAATGTGAACCTTTGAATTTTTTCGTATTTTTATTAGGAATTTTAATGTATTAATTCTAATCGTTTTCACGTGTTTATTTTTAAGATATTGCAAAATTTATTAAAAAAAAAGTCCGAGCCACGACAGGTTTAACACCTGGCTTATTTGGTAGCACATCATATCCAAACATTTCCCAAAAATATATTTTGACTATATTTTTTATTGATTGAGTTATTATTTAACCAAATATATTTCAATTTTTATTTTTTTTTATTTCTTTAATTGATTTGATCCAATTAGGCGTTATATTTTAATTTTTTGAGATGGTTCCCTTTACCTACAAGTTTAATTATCCCGGGCAACGCCGGGTAACTTTGCTAGTTTTATTTATAGAATAATAGAGGATGATATTTACTGTACCATCATCACTAAATTTTATTGACAAATGTTTTAGCTTCAAAACAAAAAACAAAGTTTTGTTACTGTTAGCACTATTTACTTATTTAACTATATTGCTTGATATAATTTAAATGGGGTGTTAGTCAAACATTAAAAGTGATGGCCAATAACAAATCCTCCCTCCCCTTTTCTACTTGTGAATTTTTAACCAAGAAAGTGGCTTCCAATCATAATCAATTCACAGTCCCCTCTCCCCAACTCTATTTTTGGTTGGCTTCCATAAACGGCTTCAATGAACAAAATAATTCCCTTGACGAAGTAGCAGGAGCTCTGAGTTCGTCGATTGATTGAAAAATTGATTTTCTCGAATATAGTATTAAGAAATGAAAACGAGCTCTATTTTCTTAAGTTTCTCATCATTTTCAATCGAATGTGGCCATTTAAACATTTCAAACGTGTTTTTGCATTCTGTGCGGTTACGTCTTATCCAGATGCCTCTTTAGTTACATATGTTTGCAAAATAAATAATGAGGTTAATTAATACCTAAGTATAATAATACAAGATCAATAATAAAACAATACTTTTCAAAGCGGAGCAGAATCGACTATTTCGCAGTCGGAAGCCAGTTATCTCTTTGACCAAAAATTATCCATTTATTCCTGATTATTACTTAGGAAATTGAAGAAATGATAATTTGTTAACCTTACCTCTGTTTTCATAGCTAATTACTACATAAGAATGAGGCATGAAGAATATGCGATTTACCCTTCAGGAAGATTGGTCGTAAATTTAGTCAGTGAGAAAATATAAGGAGACTGTAAGATAGAGAGAACTAATTTTTTATGCTGAGGCAAGGCGCTAAAATCCATGTCAACATTGTGAATTAGAGAAATAATTAGCATTGTTGTTGAAAGATTCCGTAATGTGATTTTTTAGTAAACAAACTAAAAATTTTTCAAATTTCATTTGTGCCCTAGTGTGCGTAGAGGGGAGGGGGCCGTGAGGAACCCCTAACGAAAAATTCACCGCCAAGCACAGCAGGAGCGGGTTTTTCGACTTGCGCGAGGTGTGTGTTATCCGCAAGGAGTAGAAGCGGATAAACAATGAATCAATCATTTTAATTACCTTAAGATGGGAATTATGCATACATATCTTTATCAATAAGTTTAGGGCCCTATATTAAAATGAGACATAAGCTTTAACAGATATAATCATAAATCCTTCAACGTCCAAATAATTACTTAAATCAAGACAAAAAAAAATCAAAAATCAATTAAACTAACATATATTTAGATGGAAACGTGCACCAGCATGTAAGCTGCTGTCGAGCCAACAATACTACGTACCATAATTGAAATGCCTACAAGACAGGTTTCCAGTTCCTAAAAAGAGAGTTAATAGACAATGAGAACTACCCCAAAAAGCGACAAACGCTCTTTTTGTTTATTGCCAACCGTGGTATACAGTAACACTCTACAAGCTTGGTCAGCCAGTGGGGGAGAGCATTAACCCCTTAATATCAACGCTTGGCCCGCGTAGATATTCCCTCCAAGATAGTTTGGATATTCTGCCTCTAGACGCTATAGTTTCTCCCTCTATTCACTCACGTATAATCCTTTTTACACTAAATAATTACTGACTCTTAACAATTATTAATAACATTCAATTCCGGACTTTTACATTTTGGCATCTTTTTAGCAGTACGCTCTTAGGATGCCCACATGTGTCAGGCTTTGCATAACAGTCTGTATAAGACAGAGCATAACAGCACTGGTAAGTTTTTTAAGATACTTCTTTTACTTAACAAACTCTACGTCGATTGTAAACAACGATTATTATAAAAATCTTATGTTGGATTGATGCAAATACTAAGTCAATCGATCACTAATTAAAAACAGTTACTCTTTGAAGCCATGCCATGACAAATTAACACGAAATTGTCTTACAACCTCTCATAAGAGAATTAATCGCCGACAACGTACGATCAATGATAATCGTCACTCTTTCTTTTGCGTGTGTGCACTATCACAATAGTTAATTATCCCCAATCGTAATAATTACATCGAAAAGGCCAATTTTAAGTAAAATGTAACGATCTTCCCGTTCAGCCATTGAGACTTTCTAATCTTGGCCTGGAAATCTCGCCCTGAACGCATATCTCCATGCAGCGTTCTATTTGCCGTATTGAAGAAAACGCACATCGAAAAAGTTGACGCTGTCAATTTACAGGACAGGTTTATTCAGTACCAATTCATGGTTATTGAACAAGCCTGCTTTTCCATTAAAAGTATATATATATAAAAACAGAACTCCACATCTGAACATTGCTGCTAACACGGGAAGGGTAGAATGATCTTTTTTTTAGCGTCGCTTGCCTGCAAAGCAATAAACAACGATTGCTCTCTCTCTCTCTCTCTCTCCAAACACCCCTCCCCCCTTCGCTTTTTCTCTCTCTCTCTCTCAACAATCACCTATCCTCTCCTGGATTAGCTGACGTCTCATATACTGAGAAAACTAACTGCCCCAACAATGTTTGCTCATGATTGTCCACACTATTACGGCAGCTTCCTTAAGATAAACTTAAATCATGATACTTCCAACAATTGTACAGAAAACTGCCCCAACAATGTGCACAAAAGAACACATTTTCTATACAACGAAGCGAATTGTCTTTTATTTGAAATTTCACACCACACTATCCATATTAACAAACAAACGCAATAAAACCTTACCCATCAACCACAAAACGATCACTACAACTCTCGTTTATTCAAACAAATAAACAAGAGACATCAAATTTGCATAAACGACACAAACCAACAGTAAAATAACACGAAATACAAAGCAAACTCAAAAAACCTAGTGACACCAGTCACACATTCATGATCATTCATGTAACGTCTCTTTTTTAAAGTCATCCTTTGGTGACTTAGCTTCTAAAGCTACACACATTTCGATAAATATTTATTTACATAGAGTATATTAAATGAATTAAAATAACCAAAGAAATTATTATATAATAAAAGGGGTGTTTGATAATATTTTAATAGCATGTGAATCACCTTTATTTAATCTCCTTTCATTAGAACTTACATTTGTGCATTTCATTGTGACTCTTTCTAGTTTCCTTATTAAGAAACACGTTGTGGAAGCTTACAAACAATTGATATTAGCATTAAAACATTATCTCGACCCAAGCGTCTAACCTCGCTTTACCTCACTTACAGAAAGATAATGGCAGGCGCGAAGGGAGTGCAAAAGCACTATTATTCGCTTTTCAAAGCATTATTTATATTCATATTAGGAACGAAATTAAAAATTTCAACGGCGTGGAGGTTATATTTATATCAAAAAATGATATTCTCTAAAAAAAAATTATAATCAATTTATATACACTGCAACGATAACAATAAACTGGATAAAAATGATAAATCTTCAAAAGTGAGACCGTTGTTTCGGAAGCTAAACCAGAAGTTTCATGTATATGCACCAGTGAAGGAGAACCATAGTGTTGATAAAGCTATGGTACCATACTTTGGGCGCCATGAATGCAAGCATTACTATCCGTGGGAAAAAATGGTATTTTCCATTGTTTTGTCAATGCATTGACATGGCTATCCAAAATTCTTGGCACCTCTACAGAAATAATGGAGTGAAAATGGACCAGCTGACTTTTAGTAGATGAATTGCGACAGAACTCTTAAAAACACACAAAAAGGTGACTAAGAGAAGACCTTCAAAACATCCTGCCAAATCTGCATGACCACTCGAAATATGATCGACTAGATCACCTAGTTGAATACCAAGAAAAACAAACACGTTGTGGTATGTACCATAAAAAAGTAAACTTCAAATGTCGAAAGTGCCAAATTGGACTTCATCCAAAAGCATGTTTTTTTAGATTATCATACAAAATTAGTCTATGATTTTTTAATTATTACCAAGTGCTTCTTATGTTTGCTTATTATATTTTCATTATTTTGCATTTTTTATGAATCATTTCCAATAAGAAAGTGTCTATTCGATAGCAGTGAATTTTCTTATTTGATAGCAGTCTATACTCCTACCGTCCTTTTAAAAGGACACCTTATAAATCAACTATAAATGATATAAGGGAGAAAGTTTCTGCCTTTTCATATTTCATAACAACCAACGGACAGTAAACATATGAAAACGTTTAGCATTAGTTCAGTAAAAAATCTTAAAGAAAATTCAAAAAAAAAAAAATTTTTCAGACCCACAATGGAATACCTCGCCAAGGATATCACTGCTACTCTAAATAATTTCTTTATCAAATAATCTTACTTTATATACACACAAGATGTTTTTGCAATTTCCACACTTCTGTCGATGTCTTGAAGCAAAACTTGTAATTCATCTCTTTTTGCAATCTAGCGATCGCTAGATATTTCTCATTAATATGCATTGCCTATTTGAAGGTCAATTGTGCAAGATTTCATCAAGATGGGAATAAAACTGTAGATTTGCATAAAAAACAAACAAACCTACAAAAAAGATCATGCTTATTTCTTTTATATATATATAATTAGCAGATGACCTTGTGTGACCCAGGATAATAATGATTGTAGGTAAGCAGAACAACCTGAAATAGCTAAATTAAACCTCCAAATTGGTTAAATAATAAATGACTACAATATAGAACGTAGGGACTATCTATTCTAAGAAGAATCTGAAAGACAGCAATTTACTTCTTCACTGTAAAAATTCATTCTAGGTGATATACCAGGACTTAAATTACCGATAAAAATTTTTTTAAAGGCCCACAATAGATAAACTTCTCCAAGGATGCCTTCTAGTCTAAATAATCTTTTACTCACGTAATCTTACTTTAGATGTACACTTGAAGGTGTTGCTATTTCTTTTCTTCTTTCGATGTCCTGAAGCAAAAATTAGCCAGTCATCACTTTTTGTAGTCTAGTGGTCGCTGATTCATCAATTTACTTGCTTACCATTTGCTCAATACAGCACGAAGCTAAAGGAGTGCTTCCTCTATTGTCTTTCACTCTTTCTCAATAGTCTGCTAAAGCAATATCACCAGTTACTGATCATTTTTAAAGATTTCAAAAAAATTGTTAAGTACTAGGAATTTCTAACATTGAGTTCTATATTGCACAAACTTTGCCTTGCATTTTTGGTCAGGAAACATATTGTTGATCCTTGCATAGTGTTGGTGCATTGCGTGTTGACTGTATTGTTCATACCTATTGTTGCACAAAATTTATTTGCATTGTTGGTCATGAGATATATATTGTTGGTCCATGCAGAGTGTTTGTGAATTGTGTGTTGATGCCATTGTTGATACCTATTGTTGCACAAACGTGGCTTGCATTTGTTGGTCATGAGACATTTCTCATTAATATGCCCTGCCATAACCATGAATATCGATTTTTTATAAAAATTTAATATTTTTTTGAATCTAAGCTATCTAAGCGAAATCTTATCAAGATCGAAATAATCTGTGGATTTGTATTAAAAACAAACAAATAAACACACATACAAACCCACAAACAAACCCAAAAACCTACAAACAGACATCCTTCTTTATACAGATAGATAGACTAGCAGAGGTCACGGCATTGCCCAATCTCATGAATTTAAATAAACTGATGTGTGTTTTGGAAATAAACTGTAATAGGTTATGCACTGCAGAAACGTACCAAACACACGCCCACACACAAGGAAATATATACGCACTATCCCCAATCGTCTAAACGCTTAATTAAGTGCTGAACGAAGACATATGTACTTCCTTTGCCTCATCGAGAGAGACTGCTCTATCTATATCATCTATTTTATCCATTTTTTGTACATTGTGACTAATACTTGGAAACGAATGTTCTAATCAAAACATCAAAGGAAGAAAGGAAATTGCAGCAACATAGAGTGTACATCTAAATTAACTTCAGCTTTTTGAGGTTGCTCTGTTTACCTACAAGCGTAATTATACAGGGCAACGCCAGGTCCGCTAGTTATAGTTATAGCAGGGTCAATTACGGTTGTAGATAAACAGAACAACCACAAAAACCTAAATTAAGCCTCCAAAGTGGATAAATAATAACTCAATCACTACATTATAGAGCGCAGGGATTATCCATTTTAAGAAAACTGCGAAAGGTAGAAATTTACCTCTTCACTGAAAAAATCCATTCTAGATGATATACCGGGAATTGATTTACCAAAAAAAAAAATTTTTTAAAGACTCACAAGGATGCCAAGGATGGACGTCTCCAGGGATGCTTTCTAGTCTAAATAATTTTTTACACTCTTAATTTTTATAATTGATGTTGTTTCAAGACATTTCCTTTCTTGTTTCAAGGCATCGAAACAAAAGTCGCCTTTTATCAGTTTGTATAGTCTGGCAGTCGCCGATTCTTCTATTTTCTTGCTTACTATTTGTCTATTACAGCACCAAGCTAAAAGACTGCTTCTTCTATCACCTTTCACTCTTTCTCAATAGTCTGCTGACGCATTATCTCCAGTTACTGATCATTTTTAAAGACTTTCAAGAAATTAAGTTAAGTAATATGAATTCTCTTTTCTAAGAAAAGACTGAATAACAGGAATTCTATGCATTGAATTCTATATCGCACAAAATCTTGCCTTGCATTGTTGGTCATGAGACATATATTGTTGATCCTTACATAGTGTTGTTGCATTGCAAGTTGATACCATTGTTGATACAATTGCTGCACAAACTTTTATTTGCATTGTTGATAATGAGATATAAATTTTTGGTCCGTACATGGTGTTTGGGAATAACGTGTTGATACCATTGTTGCAAAAACTTTGTCTTGCTTTGTGGGTAATGAGATATCTCCTATTATTATGCTCTGCCATTACCATGAATATAGATTTTTTTTCAATAATTATTATATTTCGAAATTTTTGGTAGACAGTGACATTCATTCTTTGAAGATGATGTATGCAAAATTTATCAAGATCGGAATAAAACTGTAGATTTGTATAAAAAACAAACAAACAAAAATTCATAGAAAAATAATAATTATCGAAAAAAAAATCGATATTCATGGTTACGGCAGGGCATATTAATGAGAAATATCTCATGACCAACAATGCAAGGCAAAGTTTGTGCAACAATAGATATCAACAATGGCATCAACGCGCAATGCACCAACACAAGGCAGGGATCAACAATCAATATCTCATGAGTAACAATGAAAGGAAAAGTTTGTGCAAGTGTAATTATCCCGGGCAACGCCGGGTACTTATTTTAGCAATAAAATAAAATTAAATTTTGCAATATCTTAAAAATAAAGACCTGGACATGCTTAGAATTGTTAAAGTAAAAATTTGAAAAAAAAAGTTTTTTAAGGCTCACAATGGATGGACCTCTCCAAGGATATCACTGCTAGTCTAAATAATTTCAAACTCACGTAATCTTACTTCAGATGTACACGTGATGTTATTACAATTTCCTCTCTTCTCTTGATGTGTCAAAGCAAAACTTGCCATTCATCACTTTGTGTAGTCTAGCGGTCGCGGAATCTCCTATTTATATGTCACCATTTGCTCAATACAGCACAGAGCTAAAGTAGTGCTTCCCTCTCGTCCTTCTCAATAGTCTGCTAACTACCCATTATTTCCAATTACTGATCATGTTAATGATTTTCATGAATTTGTTAAATACTAAGAACCTCTCATTTCTAACTAAAGCGTGAACACCAGGAATTCTATGCATTGTTACTAATTGAGACTTATCAATATTGCATGATCATTTTATGATCATTGTTATAATTTTTGAAAAGATTGCTTTAAAATTGCATCCTCATTTTGTGGTCATTGTTATTGGTGAATTGCGCGATGATACGATTGTTGATACGAAAACGTTGGGCCTATTTTTGCACAAATTTTTCCTTTTATTGTTGGTTATGAGATATATTTTGTTGGTGCATGCACTGTGTTTGTGAATTGCGTGCTGATACCATTGTTGGTACTTATTGTTGTACAAACTTAGCCTTGCATTTTTAGCCATGAGATATTTCTCATTAATATGCTATGCCATAAACATTTATATCGATTTTTTTATCAATAATTATTATTTTTTAATAATCTGTGATAGACAGTGACCTTCATCTTGTTTGATGCGAAATTTTATCAAGATTGGAATGAAATTGAAGATTTTAATGAAAAAAAAAACCTACAAACAAACCCACAAACCCACAAACAATCAAACATCCGAACTTATTTATATAGAACTAGCAGAGGACCCGGCGTTGCCTAGGATAATTATGCCTTTAGTAAATACGTACATACATACACACATACACATATTCCAATCATCCGAACGCTTGTTAGGGAGATGAAGGAAGACATGTGGACCTCCTTTACCTCATCTAGAAATTGCCCTATCTATGTCGTCCATTATATCTATTTCCTGTTCGATGTCAATAGGTCTTAGAATAGAATGTTCTGCAGTTGCATCATCATTTTATGTTCATTTTTATAGTTCTTTGAAAAGAACTTTCTATCATTGCATCATCATTTTATGTTCATTGTTATAATTCTTGGAAAAGAATGTTTTGTCATTGCATCTTTATTTCATGGTCATTGTTATAATTCTTTGAATAATTTTAGGCTTGTTGTTATTGATGAATTGCGCATTGAAACCATCATTGATGCGAACACGACGGGCCCATTGTTGCACAAACTTTGCCTTGCATTGTTAGTCATCAATCACATATTGTTCGTCCGTGAAGAGTGTTTGTGTATTGCGTGTTGATACCGTTGTTGATACTTATTGTTGCAAAAAGTTTGCCTTGCATTGTTGGTCATGAAATATTTCTGATTAATATGCCCTGCCAAATATAATATCGATATTTTATAAATAATAATTATTTTTACGAAATCTCAGGTAGACAGTGACCTTCCTCATTTTTTAAAGGTCATCTATGCGAAATTTTATGAAGACCAGAATAACACTGTAGATTTGTATAAAAAGCAAACAAACTAACCCACAAACAAACCTATAAACCCACAGACAAACATTCTTCTACACATATTTTTGACATATATAAAGAAGGATGTTTGTGGGTGGGTCTGTCTGCACGTTTTTTATACAAATCTACAGTTTTATTCCGATCTTGATAAAATTTCGCTTACATGGACTTCAAAGCATGAGGAAGGTCACTGTCTACCTCAGATTTCGAAAAAACAATAAATATTGATAAAAAAATCGATATTTATGGTTATAGCAAGGCATATTTATGAGAAATATCTCATGACCAACAATGCAAGGCAAAGTTTGTACAACAATAGGTATCAACAATGGTATCAACACGCAATTCACAAACGCTCTGCATGAACCAACAATCAATATCTCATGACTAACAATGAAAGGAAAAGTTTGTGCAAGTGTAATTATCCCGGGCAACGCCGGGTACCTCTTCTAGTATATATATATATATATATATATATATAGAAAGACTAGCAGAGGATTCCCCGGGATTACTCGGGATCATTACTCATGTAGGTAAACAGAACAACCTCAAAAAGCTAAATTAAACTCAAATAATAACTCAATCACTATAATAAAGAATGAAGGAACTATTCATTGTAAGGAAAATCTGAAAGCCAGTATATTTTCTTCTTTACTGTGTTATCCCGGGACTTGGGTTACCGGAAAAAATTTTTTTTTTAAAGCTCACAATTGATAGACCTCTCCAAGGATGCCTTCTAGTCTAAACAATTTTTTACTCACGTAATCTTACTTTAGATGTACACTTGATGTTGCTGATATTTCCTTTCTTCTTTCGATGTTTTGAAGCAAATGTTTGCCATTCATCACTTTGTGTAGTCCAGCTGTCGCCTATTCTTCTATTTACTTGCTTACCATTTTGCCTTGGCATAAACATGAATATCGATTTTTTAGCAATAATTATTATTTTTTCGAAATCTGAGGTAGATATTGACTTTTCTCATGCTTTGAAGGTCATGTATGCATAATTTCATCAAGATCGGAAGAAAACTGTAGATTTTCATAAGAAACAAAAACACAAACCCACGAACAAACAAACATCTATAGAAAGACCAGCAAAGGTACCTGGCTTTGCCCGGGTTAAATACACTTGTAGGTAAACAAAACAATCTCAAAAAATTAAATTAACTTCTGCAATACGTTGAAAATAAACACAAGATACATGCTTAGAAATAATACTGTGAAAATTCTTAATCCTCCTGTACTAACATGCTGTGTCAGGGAACGACCTATAGAATTTTCGGCCCTATTGCTCAAACGTGAGTAAATAAATAGATGATTTCTTGTGTACCTTCAATTTTCAGATAGTGCTAAGGTATAGGCATAAGCAACACTTTTTATATAAACGCGCTATGGATGCGAACGAATCATTTTGTGCTCATTGTTATTGGTGAATTGCGCGTTGATGTCATCGTTGATGCGAATACGATGGGCCTATTGTTGCACAAACTTTTGTTTGCATTGCTGGTCTTGTTGGCATTGTTGGTCTTGTTTGCATTGTTGGTCCATGCCATGTGTTTGCGAATTGCGTGCTGATACCATTGTTGATATCTCTTGTTGTACTTAAAGGAGTGCTCCGCTGTCCTCTTTCCACTCTTTCTCAATGGTCTGCTAACTCACTTTTATCTCCAGGTCATGTTCATTTTTAAAGATTTTCAATAAAATTTTAAGTAAAAAGAACTCTCATTTCTAAGAAAAGCCTGAACAACAGGAAGTTTATGCATTGTTACAAATTGAAACTTATCTGTATTAAACAAACTTTGCCTTCAATCCTGATCATAAGATATATATTTCTGGTGTGTTGAGTTTTGATACCATTGTTAATACCAATTTATGCACAAACTGTTAATTGGATTGATGGTCATGAGATTTTTATTGTTGGTCCGACTGTAGTGTTTGTGAATTGCTTGTATATACCATTGTTGATAGCTGTTGTTGCCCAAACTTTGTCGTGCATTGTTGTTCACAGAGAGAATTGTAAAAGGAGACTTGGCATTTGCTTCTACTTCCTGTAATACGTTTCACGGCTCTCAGCATGCAACAGGCCCATCAAGCTTCGTCAGATAGAGTCACTAAGGTTTCACTTTCGAATAGGAAATGGAAGTTGCTAGGTTGTTTGTTTACTTTCTGTTGGCAAAATCAAGTTTGCGCAACGTGATTTGACTAGGGCTGGACCTAACAATGGCAGTTACTGTCTGAAGTTTGCTCGTTTACTCTGCTCTCTTCGTTCTTTGTTTGATCTCCAATATTCAGAGACGAGTTTATGAGAGATATCTTTTAAACGTAAATTGTCAGGAAGATTTTGTGCTAGAAAATTTTGTAAAATCGTCAAGGTGAAGGAAAGAAATAAAATTCTTCAGATTTCCACCTGATGCACGAAGATGAGTTTTGGGTTGCTAGTTTTTTTTTAATTTTTAAGTTAAGCTGTAAATGTTCCGTTCAAAAATACCAACGGCAACGAGAAAGCGTTTTGTATTGAAATGTCTTAACATTTAAAAGATAATTTCAGACTTAACGTTAAAGTTTTCTTTAATGAACTTTCATTAATTTTTGAAAACTGCATCTGGTGCTTTATTCTTACATTATCTGTATACATTTGTATACATTATATTTGTAAAAAATACATTCTTACAGTTGTAAAATTTGTATACATTATCTGGGAAATTTCCATTATATGGCATACTATTATTCCGTAAAAATTGCACGTTATACTAGCAGGCTCCTAAGAATTTCAGAATTATCTCAGAAAACCAGTACCCTCTTTTCTTGGCAAAGAATCATTTTTAAACCAGTGCATTATTAATTTTTAAAGAAATTTCATACAAAAAAACAGTATTTTTTATTATCATACTCTAGTTCTTAAATCATAGAATTTATTATTATAATTTCAGTAGCCTGCTTAGTATTTTAAAGAATATTTTAACCCTAAATAGCCATAAGCCATTTTAATAGCAGGTATTTTTGCTGACGGATCATTTCATTCAGTCTTGAATTTTTTAGTCAGTGTTGTTTTTATAACTAATTTAATAATGAAGATTTTGTTATCTATTTAGGTGTTTTTCTGATAATATGTTATCTATTTCGGTGTATTTCATTGTTACGGGCATCAAAAAGAGAGGATTTACTGTAAAAAGATGTGTTAGTAATAAGCAAAACATACAAAATGTGTTGATTATACATTATATTTTGTAGAGTCCTACAAAAGTTTAATATATTTTTGTTTGATTATATTTTGTAGAAAAAAACATTTACTATTTTAAACGTTGTATTCATAAACTGCAAAAATAATTTTAAATAACTATGTATATAATATTCATTACATAAATCTGGCAAAGATTTAAAAATTCTATTAGAACTATTCCTGTAAATATTGCATATTATGTTGATGTTTATTTTTTTACATTTTTGATGGAATAAAATCCAACCTTGAAAAACAAATCGAAGTGTTTTTCTTACAGCGGAATTTTGACAAAATATGTGAAGTATATATAAATTCTTTTGTTAACAAATACACCAAACACAATAAAGTAAATGGTAAAAGTAAAATAATACTCACCTACATGAAGTTGAAGTTGGGACTTTCATATAATATATTATTCTCTCTATTTCATATTGGAAGACTACTGCTGCATACATATTTAAAGTTACTTATGTCGATTAGCTGATATCATGCAGGATTGCATACCATGGCTGAGCAGGCACTCTGTTCAACAAAATTAACCGAAATATTTTGCAAGACTAACAACACAAGAGTTGAATGCACAGAGTTTCCGGTTGAAACACCAGGTTGCTGGAAATGTCGGATATTTATTTATTTTTTTATTGACGGGAATACCCATTTACAAAAGAAATATTAAATATAATCATAAATATAAAACAAAAATAAAGAGAAATGAAAAGATATAGTAAAATGATATAAATAAAGCAATAAAATCACTAACGAAATATATTAAAACAATAAATAATTAATATAATTAACTTAAAATCAATAATTAGTTAATTAATATCATTAATATAATTAACATATTAAAAAATTATTATAATTAATTATCAGCAGGATAAGAGAAGAGATTAATTTGTTTGAGTTTTTGTCTGTTGTCATGACAAATGTCAAAATTAGCCAAATAGGAATTAGCACTCCTGAGAGGCGTCTAATTGGTGATTTATAGACATAATTATTGGCAGACACTGATTTCTCAACGAGAAAGGGCACTGTACTCCTGGTAATGTAGTTAGGGATACGGATAGGAATCAGTTCTAGTAAATTAGGACAGTCAACAGTGGAATTCAGTAAGTCAAAAAGAAAGAGTAGGTCTGAACGTATTCTTCTATCGGTCAGAGTTTAAATGTTTGAAAGTTTAAGAAGATGGACATAATCTGTATTGAAAGATATATTACCCAGTTTTCTATTAATCATGCGAAGAAATCTTCTCTGAACTTTTTCAACTGCATCAATATATTTAACATAATAGGGAGACCAGATTATAGAGGCATATTCTAGAATTGGACGAACTAATGCACAATATAGAATTTTAATTGATGTAATATCTTGAAAAGGTTGTATATGTCTATTCAGAAAACCTAAATTTTTATAGGATTTTTTGAGGATATAATCTATATGAGACGTAAAAGTCATTCTATTGTAAAAAATGACACCAAGATCTTTTATATTTGTAACCTTCTCTAAAATGATATCGTCAATTGAATAAGGATAAGACACCATGTGTTTGTTTCTGCAGAAAGACATAGCTTTACATTTTCTAATATTGAGCATCATGCCATTACGTGTACACCATAATGATAATGCATTCAAAGAATTTTGAAGAACATTGCAATCTCATTCATCATAATATAGGTAAATATTTTCAAGTCGTCTGCAAATAACAATAATTGAACTCCGTTGAATACCTCGGCAATGTCATTAATATAGAGAAGAAACAGAAGGGGGCCCACGTGTGAACCTTAGGGTACCCCACTAGTAGCATTAAATGAACAGGAGATGTTGCCTTTAATTTTAACGTATAAACGCCGAGACACAATAAAACTACGGATCCAAGATAAAAGAGGGTCTCTGATACCGAAGGCTTCAAGTTTCTTACATAGAATATTATGGTTTTCTTTATCGAAGGCTTTAGTAAAATCTGTATAATTAACATCAACTAGTTTATGTCTGTCGAGATTGACAAAGATATAATTTTCATATGTTAGTAGGTTCGTAAGAACAGATCTGCCTGGAATAAAACCATGTTGCTGGGGAGTAATGACACTGTATTTTATCTAAAATGATAGATTCCAACACTTTAGGGATAACTGACTGAATAGTAACCGGACGAAAGCTTGTCACATCACTCCTATTGCCTGATTTAAAAACCGGAACAATAAAATTGCTCATCCAAAAATCAGGAAATACACCAAGATTGATGGATTTGTTGAAAATGATTAGAAGAGGAAGACACAGTGGAGAGGCCCAAGTAGAAATAAAAAGCGGATGCAGATTATCCGGGCCAGGACTTTTGTTGACCTTGAGTGTTTTAAGTTTGTGTTCTATGTCGGAAGCAGAAATTGAAATATTTGAAATGTCGATTCCATGATTATATTACAGATCACAAACAGGGGGAGCCGCACAGGAATCATCATAAACAGAAGAGAAATACTGCGAAAATAAGTTAGCTATTTCAAGCGGATCGGTCTTGACATCATCAATATAGCACATACGGGATTGCAGATCATTGTTTAACTTTTCTGAGTTGACGTAATTCCAAAAAGACTTTATATTGGTGTAGACTGCAGATTCTATTGAAGAGATGTAGGCTTTATAACATAATTTTGCATGAATTTTACACTGTGCTCTTAGAGCAGAGAAATACTTATAGTCATCCATGGATCCTGTTGTCTTATAATTATGATGGGCAGAAATTTTATGGCATACAACCAATTTTAATTCTGGGGAAAACCACTTAGGATATCGGTTAGTTCTAATTTTAATTCTGGTAACAAAATGCTCGATAATTTCATAAATAACATTATAAAAGTAATTAATAGCAGTTTTCAGATCCATATTTTCCCATAAGCACCAATCTGCCCTATAGAGTTAATTCACAATATTATCATAATCAGCATTAACAAAGTCGTATGAAAGCAAATCATATTTCATTTTGTTACCAGTGTCTTCCACATTCAAAAAGCAGTGTAGAGGAGGTTGATGTGGATCAGGATGAATAATAGGGTAGGCATCCGCAACACCTAATTTAGCCGATGACAGAACCAAATCGAGTATAACATTCTTATGATTGACAGTCTTATTAAAATGGGTAAGATTTAAAAAGTGCAACATGTCAAGTAAATAATTGGCTGATGGGGAAAGGCCGTGTCGGTCGTAGTATTTATTGTCTGTAGTCCAATAAGGTGAAAGCTTATGAAGGTTATAGTCACCTAAGATGCATGTATTTTAATCAGGATATGCCAGCATCAAATGATCAATCTCATTGAAATGTAAAAGATATGTCTCCACAGGTGCATCAGGAGGAATATATACTCCACAGAAGATTGTAGAGGAGCATCCATGACTGTTAATCTTAACAAACGTGTGTTCCACTTTCGATGTATTTGTTTTTAAAGCAGTGAAGGAAAAATGGTTACTATTTGCAAGAAGAACACCACCACCTGAATTTTTTGCACTGGTGGATTCATCGCGATCCTGTAGATAAATGGCATAATTAGTTAGGCCAAGTTCGGCGTTGTTAATATCTGGACATAACTTGGTCTCAATAAGACAAATAATATCATATACACAGCAATGTGATGAAATTTCATTCAATTTCGTGCGTAGTCCATTTACATTATGATAATATATGGATATTTCTGAGTACTTTAGTTTTTTGAATGAGACTTCACAATTTGTGGACAGCCATTGATAAATTTAATCATTATATCTGTCTCACCTTCATTGCGGCGAGTCATTAGAGCAGCTTTAAGTGATTTAAATCGCTCATGCTGCATTGTAGTGTTATCACTAGACACTGAAAATTTTGTTGTGTGATGGATTTCTCTTTTGTGCTTTAAAACATGGATAACATCAGATTTCGAGGGCATAATTATTTTTAGTGGTCGCATCTTACTGGCAGTTGGTTTCCCCAAGCGGGAGATACGAAGGCAGTCTACTGTCAGGGGAGTATCAGGAATCGCAGCCAGGATTTGCGCTGCATTCTGTTTATCGTCAGTAACTTTGACCTTGGTCGACGGTTTTGTGCTCTCTTCGACTCCAAAAACGATGATATTTTTCTCACGTGATTGCCTGTTGGCCATCTCCTGTATTGCTTTCTCAATGATGTCATCATGGGAGACATTTTGTTTCCCCCGATCAATGATTTTAAATCTTCAATCTCCGTTTTTAAGGACGATATTAGGTCTTTAAAGTCAATGTGACTGGATGATTTACAGTCTTTACATACAAAAATTAGTGATCCGTCTGATGAAAGAAGGGAGCTGGTATCTCTTCTATCCAAGGTAGTGCACGTGGTGTAAAAAGAATACCGACATTTATCGCATTTGATATGCGTATATTTGGTGCATTTTTCTCCACATGCAAAACACACATTGCAATTAACAATAGACATGTTGTCCAATTGTAGCGGGAGGGAAGGTAAGCAGTAGATAGGATGGGGAAATAAATGCCCATGGGGGAAACAAGAAAGAGGATTAACCAAAGCGAGATTAGAAGGGGGGGGGATCAAGGTCAGTAGCCAGATTCCCCCCGCCGCGATTAAGGTAAGTAGCAAGGTAAAGGGGTGCTAGGCAAGATAAAGGTTAGTTTCTTATTAAACTAAGAATAAAATAAAATAAAAAGTGGAATAAATAAACGAAAAAAAAAATAGAAGATAAATAAGAGAGAAAAAGGAAAAGCACTGTATTGTTAAGGAATATTAGGAAATACTGTGAAGTGTTAAGGAATACTAAGAAATCATATTAATAAGAGAAATAAAATAATAATAATAGTAATAAGTAATAATATAGAGAAATAACAGAAAAATTAAGAGATAAATCTGAAGTTAAAAACAAGAACAGAAATAAGGACGAACAAACAGAATGAAGTCAGAGTATGGTGACTTGGATGGGCAGCTGGCTTGGAATCAGCGGGGATCAGTGGGCTGCAGGTGGGGGGGAAAACTGTGAAATTGGGATGGGCAAGGGAGCGATTGGGGACACGTCTAATCTCAACGATACCCGGAAACCAATTTGCACTATAAAAAGGCCCGTATATGTAAAATTGTTGTATGTGTAGAACCTTCAGGTGTAATCGCTTTCTTGAGTTCACCTTAGGGTTGTAGAACTTTTGACAAGTGCTTTACTGAGTAGGATACTTGAAATGTGTGAGCCTGACCTAGATGGAATTATGGTAGAAAAAAGATTTACATTTGAAAATTTATACGATGAAAGAGGATTTCAATTAATGAGGCCTATATTTTTAAGACAGAACCAACAATAACCAAAACAGGCAGGCTGGTTTTCAGTCGATGTATCATCTGCCAGAGTGCATGTATAAAGGGCTATGGCCCGAATAAAAATTTTTTTACTTTTTCAAAAGATATTTTGCATGGGACATACTTCCTTTTTTGAGCTAAATTTTGACAGTATTATGTTGAAGTGTAAATTTGTCACCATCTATTTTAGGTGATGAAAAGTTCTGTAGTGATAGTTTCACTTTAAAGTATTTTATAAAATATATATTTAAAAGAACAAAAGATTAATAAAATAGCAAGTAGTAATAACAAAAAATTAAAATTATAGTACTCTCTCTATATAATGAAATTTTAAATAACGGCAAATTTATAACAGTCAGTTCATATGATAAAGTTTTGTTTTTTGTTTTTTTGGAAAACAAACTTAGTTATAAGGACTTTCCGTTATAAATTTTGCATAACCTAGAGTCCCGTTCTATAGAGGGAGTACTGTATTTCATTTTTAAAATTACTTCACTCTTTTTATTAAATAAATAAATAAATAAATAAATAAATAAATAAATAAATAAATAAATAAATAAATAAATAAATAAATAATAATAGTAATAATAATAATAATAATAATAATAATAATAATAATAATAATAACGCATTTAAATTCCAGAAATTTAATGAAGGCCATCAATACTTATGCCACACCAATACTCTCCTACTCATTTGGAGTCATACAGTGGACACACACAGATCTTGAGGGACTTGAAAGGAAACAACGTAAACTGCTTACAAAGCACAGAAAGCACCATCCACACACAGCTATTGAAAGACTCACCCTGCCTCGTTCAGAGGGAGGCAGATGTCTTATTGACATAACAGATCTACACCAAAAACAGACTCAGTCACTCAGAGAATTCTTTTACTCTAAACAACACACATCACCTTTACATAAAACAGTCTGCATGGCTGATACAAAATACACACCTCTGAATCTGAACAGCATGCAGAACACTCATAACATTCCTACAACATGCACTAAACTTCAATCATGGCTCGGAAAGCAACTCCACGGTAGACATCCTTCTGACCTCAACCAGCCACACGTCGACAAAAAAAGCGTCGAACTTTTGGTTGAGTGAATGGAGTCTCTTTGGGGAAACTGAAGGAACCATGATTGCCATACAAGACCAGGTTAATAACACTAAAAGCTACAGAAAACATATTATCAAAGATTCGACTGACGGGTCTTGCAGGAAATGCCATATCGCAGAAGAAACCATCCAACACGTCATATCCAGTTGCAAAATACTCACGCAGACAGATTATTTACACAGACATAACCAGGTAGCCAACATCATACATCAACATCTAGCTAAGATACACAAGCTAAGGGACATTCACACTCCTTACTATAAATATATCCCCGACACTGTCTTAGAGAACACCACACATAAACTATATTTTGACAGAGCTATAATCACTGACAAAACTATCCTTCATAACAGACCAGACATTGCACTAGTAGATAAGCAAAACAAAGTGACTTACATAATTGATATCTCCATCCCCAACACACACAATTTGCAAAAGACATACACTGACAAAATCACTAAATATACGGATCTTGCACATGAAAGAAAACGCCTTTGGGGAGTTAACAGAGTACACATTGTTCCTATCGTTCTTTCTGCCACTGGGGTTATTCCACACTCGCTACACAAAAGACTGTCAACACTAAATTTAAACCCACACTTATACAAAACCTTACAGAAAGCCACAATTCTAAACACCTGTCACATAGTTAGGAAATTCCTACAACCAAACATTAATACTCCCACGAGTGCATACTTTTCCTCCCTCGCATTTGATTCCTTTGGGCTTTGGCCTTCATTTGGGTCCGCCTCTGGGATTAGCTTCCAGACTTGAACCGAGTTTGGTTTCCCCAAACAATGATAATAATAATGTACAACATCTCACAAAAAGAGACGCCCCCAACAGGCCGAAGCCTAAAAGCGGGGTTAGTAAAACGAAGGTAATAAATAGGAAATATCAAGCCCAAATAATTGCACGATTAAAATAATCGGCAAGATTGAGCCTGAGGTCAGAAAAGTCAAAAGAAAAAAAAAACTTAACTATGTAAATAAGAGGACATCAGAAATAGAAACTTAACTATTTAGTAAAATAATAATAGTATAATAATAACACATTAGAACAAACATAATAAATAATAATAATTCTATAATAAGCAAGATCATTAGAAAAAGAAAATTACATTAAACATATTATTAGGTTAAAGATTTAAAAAATTTAATGAAGGAAATTTAAAATGTTTAATTAAAAGGATAAAAAATGTTGGGTTTAACACTGGACCAGTTATAACAATCGACAAGTTTCCACCCTACATCAATATATTTGTAATTTGATTTATAATTATTATTAATATGAAAGCAAAAACTCTTAATCGGTTTTCACTAATAAAAACACAATAGCAGAACCTAGGGGACAATGATGTAATAAAGCAAAAATCATAATCCAAATAACATTACATTTTGTAATAAACATCACCTTCATAAATTTCGAGTAAATTTATTATTTATCAAACTGTAATTCAAAATAGACTTACTGCTGAGATTATATGAGAAAAATTGATTGAATGAGAAAAATTGATTGTTGCATCGCAGCATCCTGTGCCATATAAATAAATAATCTGTCATTATTATCTTTAGCTCTTAGAAGATACAGTGAAAAATTAATTAGTGATAGATAGTTAGTACAGTTTATGGTCCAGCTTTGAAGTGATAAGTCGTTTTTATGTCTGAAAATTTTCTCACGCTGTCTCAAGTCCCTACTGGACCATGGAGAATACCCTATATGTTCAATTTGTAAAAATATTATGCACTATGGGTGTTCATTGGCAGAATCAACGTGGCGAGGTATGGCGCAACAGAAAAAAGAATCATGGAACTGTGCAAGTTGTCGTAGCAACAAACAAGTCAGAACCAGAGAGATGGCAACCAAATGCCCAATGAATGACGAGGAAGAAAATGAGACCGTTATATCGAGCCAAATGAAGAGTCTACAAGCATTGCACGAAAGGATTGATCAGCTTCTACCGTTAAAGAAAGCGGCGCAAGACTTGAAAATATGCATAGAAAAGATAACTGGTGACGCAAATGAAATAATAAAAAGTCTAAATTTCTTGTCAGACAAGTTTGATGATATTGAATAGAAACAACAAATTTATGAGGATAAATTAACAAAATTAGAAAATGAAAACACCAAACTATGGTTAGAAAATGAGATTATTAAGATAATGAATGCGGACTTAGTTATACGTATGAATAGTTTAGAACAGTATAATTGCTTAAAAAATATAGAAATCACAGGTCTAAAATATAATACAAATGATGAAATTATCTCTAAAATTGAGGAGCTAGCAAAAATTTTGAACACAAATTTTGCAAAGGAAGATATAAGTACGGCTTATCCCATTTCAGTAGGAAGGAGTAAATGGTTAAATTTACAAACAGAAAAGCAACACAAAATTTCTTGTTTAGTAAAAAAAAGTTGGGCGAAATGGCACGGAATAAATGGCACAATCACTTAAAGGATATTTATATTAATGAAAATCTGACAATTGCAAATCGTTCACTCCTGTTCAGGGTAAAACAGGTTGCTTAAGAAATAAATTGGAAATATGTATGGGTACAACAGGGAAAAATTTTTGTATGTAAAAGTGATAAATATCTTACATAAAGAAGACGTTGAGAAACTTTAATTTTAAACTGTATTCTTCTTTCTTCTGTCTTCCTAGTACAACGGTTCAATGTAGATGACTGTTACTATTTCTTAACAAAATTTTTATTTTTCAATTATATTTTATTAACATTAGAAGTATAAGAAAATACTGGAACGAATTTGAACTTTTCGTACATAATAATGATCAAACATGTGGTTTGTTTATCCTACTTGAAGTGAACATTAATATGGGAGAACAAGAACTGTTTAATTTAGATGGTTTTAGCAAACATTGTTTTTTAAGAAAAGACCAAAAAGGAGAGCAGTGTGGTTTCCGACCTGGCCGAAGCACGACGGATCACATCTTTGCTCTAAAGCAAATCTTTGAGAAATCCTGGGACTATGCAAAAGAGGTCTACGGTTGCTTTGTGGACCTCGAAAAAGCATATGACAGATTTCCTCGAGAGAAGCTCTGGCAAGTGTTGCAAGAGAATGGAGTGGATGGACAATTACTGGCTGCTATCCTGTCTCTGTACGAAAGCTCTGAGATGTGTGTCCGGATAAATGGCATTAAGTCAAGACCGTTCACCGTGGGTGTTGGACTCCGCCAAGGGTGTGTACTGTCGCCCATCTTGTTCATTATCTTTATGGACTAGATAGACAGGGGCAGCCAAGGCGATCAGTGTTTTTGTGTGGGCGACTGCCTGGTGGAGAGGTTGCTCTTTGCGGACGACCTTGTCCTGCTTGGGTCTTCTCGCACTAAACTTCAGCATGCACTAGACTGGTTTGCAGCCAAATGTGAGGAAGCTGGGATGAAGATCAGTGTGGCTAAAACCAAGGTTCTGGTCCTGCTCAGTGGGCTCTCCATATTAGGGGAGACTCATTGAGACAGGTGGAGAAATTTAAGTATTTCGGGATTGCGTTCACGAGTGATGGACGGCAGGAGAAAGAATTGGATGCTTGGATCAGTGCTGTAAGCTGTGTCAGACGTGAACTGTGGCGATCCGTGGTAACGAAACGAGATCTGGGTAACAAAGCCAAGCTCTTCGTCTTCAAATCTATTTTTGTCCCCATTCTCACCTATGGTCATGAGGCTTGGGTAATGACCGAAAGAGTGCGATCGCGGGTACAAGCGGCCTAAATGAGATTCTTGAGAGGTGTGGCAGGTGTTACCCTACTAGATAAAGTGTACAGCAGCACAATAAGGTAATCTTTCGGCGTTGAGCCGCTACTTCTCCGCATTGAGAGATCTCAGTTGCGCTGGTACGGCCATGTGATACGAATGCCGCAAACTAGTCTTCCTAGACAGTTGTAATTTTCCAAGCTGGTGGGTAAGAGACCAAGGGGTCGGCCTAGAACCAGGTGGCTAGACTACATGGAGAATCTGGGTTCGAGTCGCTAGGATATTACCAGGGAGGACATGCGCCTGATGGCGGAAGATCGCGATCGCTGGAGATCCTCCATAGGGCTGCTGCCCCCGCGACCCTAACGGATAAACGGGTTTGAAAAGTAAATAAGTAAGTAAGACCAAAAAGGCGGAGGAGTGATGATTTTTTATAAAAACAATTTGAACATTACTTTTGATACTGTTTTAAGTTTACAGGAATGTGAGGGGATAACAGGTTCATTTCAATTAATAGATGGATCGAAGACAGATGGGTGTTCATTTGCCTTTATATATAGACCTCCTAATAAAAACATAGATGTTTTTCTAAATTCATTAAAATCATATATTGAAGCAAAAAAGAAAATAGAAATCAACATTGGTAATTCTAAAAGAAATCAACATAGACTTTTTAACCAAAAAAACAAATACGCTGATATATATTTGTTGATTGCTGCCCAAAATGGAATCCTTCAAAAATTGAACTCTTCAACAAGAACTGAGATATATAATGGAAAAGTTACTAACTCTCTTATTGACCATGTTCTAATAAGAATACTGAAATGGCAATGTGATGTCACAGTACTAGATACAAAATTTGCAGATCATAATCTAATTGAATGTTCTTTAAAATTAGTAAATGACAATAGATTTAAGACGAATATATATAAGGAGATATCTGTCATTAATAACAGGATGGTTAATTCTCTAATTAAGAAGTATAACTGGAGCAATATTATGGAACTAACAAATTGTGATGAAATATACAACCTATTAGTAAATGATTTTAAAGAAATATATGAAAAAGCTACAATTAAAAAACCACAAAAAAGTAAAAGCAAAAAACCATGGATAACGGAAGAAGCGTTAGATTTATTTAAAGCGAAAGATAAATTTTGGAAACAATGCAAACTTTCTAACTTTCACTAGGAGTTACTACAAGAGTACAAAGAACTAAATAATACTGTTAATTTAAAACTTCGTAGCTTAAAACGTACATATTTTATTAAAGGCTTCCATAAAAACACCAAAAATGCTAATGAACTCTGGCATTTGATCAACGATTTAAGAGGTAATAGAAAAATAGAAAATATAAAAACGAACCATTTTATAGAAATAAATGTTGAAGTTTTCAGTAAAAATTTCAAAACACATGTGGATAAAATTAGACAAACAATACTGAAGACTGACCAACATTTTGTAAGAGACGAAAGTGTATGCAATACGATAATACTAGATAAATAATTTACCTATTAATAAAGGCCCAGGGATCGATAGAATTCGACCGAGAGATATTAGGACTAATTTAAAAACTCTAATAAAACCTTTAAAACATCTATATAGTGCAATATTAAAAAAAAATATTCCCAATACAATGAAAAGAATCAAAATAAGACCTATACATAAAACAGGTAATAAGGATGACCTAAATAATTACAGACCAATTGCAATATCATCATATTTGATGAAAATATTAGAATACTGGATAAAGGAAAAATTAGAAATTTTTTTTAGTAAATATAATATATTCTATAAGGAACTCTATGGTTTCAGAAGATGGATCTCTATCCAAACCCTCCGTTTAGATCTGAATGACAAACTAAGCTATGCATTTCACAAAAGATTATTTGCTACTTTGGTCTTTCTAGATCTTAATAAAGCATATGATATAGTAGATCATACAGTATTTATTTATTCAAATTATACGGGAATACCCCTTTTATATGATCAATATAAACAGCAACAATGATATTATCAATAAGATTAAAAATGGATGAAATAAGTAAAATCTGATAGGTACAACGTAATAAGAAAAGATGATGAACACATGTAAAATTCAGTGGATAATAATGACAAAGAAAATAAAATTTCGCTAAAATGCACAAATTAAGGCAGTACTCTAAAATCATAAAACATGAGGAACGGTACAATATAAAATAAATATTTCAAGAACTGGATACATAATGAGCACAAATGAAATTAAAAAAATAATAAATAAATAAATAAATAAATAAATAAATAAATAAATAAATAAATAAATAAATAAATAAATAAATAAAAAAAATGGACAGCTCAGTTATAGTGCAATAGAAACTCGGTTAAAGTCCAATAGGGAAAAAAAAATCAGTTATAATGCAATGTTAATATGCTTCAATTTGTTCCTTTTGTCGTGGAAGAGGTCGAACGAAGTAAGAAGGTCATTAACACTACGTAAGACCCGTTTGAAGGGAGCGTTATGATTGTAATTGCTGGATGAGGATGACTTATCATATTAACATATGATGAGTATTACATCACATTATCACATGATGAGTATTAACATATAAGCTACTTAATTACGGTATTAGAGGAAGATTTTTAGATATTATTAAAAATTTTCTGAGTAATAAAGAATACATAGTATATTTTAAGGATAAAATATCATCTAGGACTAAAATGGAATGCGGTATCCCCCAAGGCTCAGTTTTAAGTCCTTTCATGTTTAATGTTTTTATGAATGATTTGCCCAATTGTACTGATGATTCCCTAGTATATTTATACGCAGATGATATAGCAATATTAACTATGCACAGAAGCGAACAGCTGGCAGTTAAGATAACACAACAAAATTTAATGAATGTGGTTGAGTGGATACGGGGTAGTATGTTAAGTCTAAATATTCAGAAAACCCATTTAATGAGATTTAATATTCCCTACAAGAATTATGTGAATTCCTTTGAAGAAAAAATTTATATTCATCAAATACACTGTAATAGATCTTCAGCGAGCACGTGTCCAAAAATAAATGATGTCATTAATTTTAAATATCTTGGAATGTATTTTGATGCCCAGCTAAATTGGCATGCACATATTTCCACTCTGAAATTACTGTTACATGTTACTGTTAATTAAAGTTATATGTCTAATGTACTATATCAGTCCTTATTGCCCTATTTACATTAGAAAAATGATGTATAATTTGTTATTTGAATCACGTATTCGTTATGGCTTATTATTGTATAAATTTGGAATAGAGTTTAAAGATATCATTAAGATACAAAATAAAATCATGAAACAAATAACATATGGCACTAAATTACAAGAACATCCACTAGATCTTCAATATAAGGAATTATAAATTTTAAAAATCGAAACTTTATCAATAAAATTATTTTTCGAAAAATTACTTAAAACGTAAAAAAAAAAATATTCTTTAGGCAAAATATAATTTTTGACATACCCCAAATTTTTGATAATTATAGAAAGCGAGAAAGGCAATTTTATGTTCCATATTTATTTATTAATGTACCAGAATAGATGCTAAATTTAACATCCTTTAATTTAATTAGGTCTATCTTTTTATATTGGAAAAACAGAAAATGTAAGCTCAAAATTAGATAAAAGAAGTCTTACGAAAAATGTTTTCGATTATATATTAAATAGAAGAAAATATCTCTCTTTAAAAATTGTATATAGTTAGGTAGACCCGTTTTTTATATCCATACAAGCCTAGAAAGGGCTTCGGATTTGGGTTTCGAAATTGGCCTCTAGAAATATTATAGGAAAGATTTGATTACCATATCGTTGTAAAAATCTTGGTAAAAAAGTAAATTTAAATTTTGTAAATGATTCTTGTAAATTTTGTAAAATTATCTTGATTCGAATTGAAATTGAATTGAAAATTGAAAAGATTCAGAACTATGACTCTCTTTTTCAAACTGAGTGTTTTAATTTTGTTATAAAGTTACTCTCTGGAAAGATTGATTGTCCTGACGTTTGATATTGTTATTTTTATTGCAGTAGACGAGGTCGTAGCTTCCGACCAATTTTATTTTATTATCATGATGGCTTTTTAAAAAATTATATAACGTCTTTTATTTCACTTTCTTAATTTGTGATTTGTGACTTTTGTATTGTTTTATGTGTTTTATTTACGGGGTGTTCGTTGTCCTATTGGCTGTCCCAACCTCTTTTTCCCATTCTTTACTTGGAATAAATAGATTGAATTGAATTGAAAAAAAATTATTATTATTATTATTATTATTATTATTATTATTATTATTATTATTATATTACACGAGGCATTGTTGCATGTACACCGATGGGCTAAAGACAACGGTCTTGAATTAAATGCTCAAAAATCTTTCGTTGTTTCGTTCGGACGGTCCCTAACTCCTTTTTTATATAATTATCACGTTAATAATGCCGTCCTCACCAGAACTAACACTATTAGAGATCTGGGTGTGATGCTGTCTGACAATTGCTCTTTTGTTAGCCACATGAACCAGATATATCTGGATATTTCTAGACGTATTGGGATGATAAAGCGATCTATACATTTTTTTTCTAGCCCTAAAACTCTGGGTATTTTATTTAAAGCTTTTGTTAGTCCCAAAATTCTATATTGTGCTTAAATTTAGTTCGGTGGCAATTCGCAGGTCCTGAACAAAATCCAACGTAAATGTGTCAGTTTTAATTCCTTTGTGGCAACTCGTATGAAAAACATTAACTCGTTATCTCACCAATATAAAGATTTTAATTTAAACCGCATTATAAGCAACAAAGTGTTTTTAATATTTTATTAAGTGTTTTTCACCACAGAAATGCGGTATTTTCTTTACTTTCTGATTTTAACTTTCCTTCATTAAAGGCGACTCGTAGAGATTATATTATCAAACCTGCTATTCGTTGGAATTCGCATATTGCAGGGATCAATTCTATTAACAAATTAATTAAAAATTATTACGAGAATTTCAAGGATGTCAGCTTATCAGACTCTAACGATCTTCATATTTATATATTCTCTTAACTTGTTTTAGTTGTTTTAATTATTACTATTTTTATTTTCCTTTTCTTTATTAGTTATTTTATATGTCTCATTAACCCCGTTTTGGGCTTTGGCTTGTTGGGGAGCAACAAACGGATTCATCTTCCGGTATATCTGGCGGATTGTATTCCTGTAGTTGCTACATTATTATTATTATAATTATTATATATTATTATTATTATTATTATTATTATTATTATTATTATTATTATTATTAATAATTATTAAATTAAATGAATTAAATGAAGATGAATTAAATGAAGCTTTTCATCATGGTTTATATGCCACTGTGGTTTTTTTCGATTTAAGTAAAGCATATGACATGGTTGATCATGAAATATTGATAGCTAAATGCAAAAAATATGGCATTCGAGGAAATATGAGTTTGTTATTAAGAAACTTTTTGAGCAACCGTGCACAGAAAGTTTGCATGAAGGATCGATGCAGCAGTAGCACTTCAGTAAAATGTGGTGTATTTCAAGGATCATTATTAAGTCCAATGTTATTTAATTTATTTATGAATGATTTACCATTAAATATTGAATATGGAAAAATTTATTTATATGCGGATGATATTGCTTTATCAATTGTTCACAGAGATGAAGCTAAATTATTGGATGAATGTCAAAAAAATGTATCCCATGTTGGATTACATGGGATTGGATTAAAATTAATAGATTAAGTTTAAATGTAAGGAAGACGCATATTATGAAATTTGAAGTACCAAATAAAAGATACGAACTGATGTTTAATACAAGAATTAAAGTGCATGAGACAAATTGTTGTGCCAAATTAAATGTATGGAGGCATTGTAACTGTGCTGTAATTCATGAAGCCTCAGAATTAAAATATTTAGGACTCATTTTTGATTCTAATTTAAGTTGGAGAAATCATATTGAAAATTTATGTGCTACATTAAGGAAAATTATACTTATGATGTACTATGTAGTATGGTTCTGTCCTGTAAAAATTAGAAAATTACTATACGTAGCATACTTTGAATCCAGGATGCGATATGGTATTTCAATTTATAAATTCTCATCGGCTGCAAGGGAAGTTGAAAAATTGCAAATAAGAATAATAAATCTAATTGGCACAAATTCAATATATGACAAGTTAGACACTAATAAGAAATTCAAAAAGCTAAAAATCTTAAATTTTCAAGATCTATATGAGTATATCATCTTTGTGCAAAATTTTTTTAAGAGTAGCTGGCTGTATAAAACTGTAAACACACGTAATGTGCGTAATATGCAAACCTTTATTGTTCCACGAATTATGAATAATTATGGTAAAAAGCTAAGAAACTATTATATCCCAACATTTTTTAATACGGTACCAAAATGGATTCAAACATTGAGATCTTTTAAATTTATAAAAGCAGCATATTATAGATGGAAAGAATATTATTAATTATTTTGGCAAAGTATTATGTTGCTGATCAAGTAATATTGCCATTTTGTCTATAGTATAGTATTGTGAAATTTTTAGTTTTTATAGTTACATGTATTTGTTGCAATGTATCATATTATCCCATACAAGCCATATATGAGGCTTCGGGATAATTAGTTATAATGTAATTGTTTTTAGTTCTTTGAATAAAAAAAAAA
>JAHWFO010117712.1:261518-275516 GCA_023313115.1 Rhysida immarginata | reverse complement strand
TATTATTATTATTATTATTATTATTATTATTATTATTATTGTATTTACAATTGCATCTCAGTTGTCAGTACTGTCATTTCACATTAATTTATATTACGTTCAAAACTGTTTTAAAAAAATAACTGAAGATAGGAAAAGACATTTTCTAAAAAGTTAATATTTTGGACCTCCTTCTGGTTTTCACCTATTATCATATGTAAAATATCAAATCCTTTCTGCAAAGTTTATTTCGAAATTTCAAATTTAAGAAATCATTTCTGCAAAATTTTCCGTAAAGCATCAGGAAAATCTACACATCATCTAGACCCCAAAATTGAAACTATTTTTATTATTCAATATTTCATCTAGACCACACATTATTCAATTGAAACTCGTATTATTATTTAAAGATAATTTTTAAAATTCCTTTTTTAACCATTAGAATGAAAGAGATTTGTATAAGGATAAACGGTTATCCTTGAATGATTCAATATTGTTTCATTTAATTTAAATCATTAAATTTTGAAAGTCATTATAAAGCTCTTATTCATTTATGTTATATATAATAAATAAAAATTACTTCATACATTCCAGTTCACCTTTTATTCAAATTAATACACGAAAAGTCATATAAATAACATGGAATATAACTATAGGAGTAAGATATTCAATATTGGTCTTGTATTAAGCTGATACAGAATCTTATAAACATTTCAAGGAGCATTAGTTATGAAGCAGACATTTATTATTTACTAGCTGTTGCCCGCGACTTCATCTGTGCGGATGTTTTAAAGTTATAAACCAGTATATGGTTTAAAAACAGTTGAAAAATATAGAAATTATTATACGTAACTGAATATAACCTTTTTAAAATAGAATACACTATAAACATTCTTGATTGACACAAAGGAACACATACAAAGGACATATAACAAAAGAAAAGAGGTAAGCCAAAACGTTTATGATCACTACACGGAGAGAACTTTTTGTTGTGACAACCTTATCAATGGTCTCTAACAATATTTTATGGTTAATCCTGTCCCATCAATATTTATTGTTGTGTGGACAAAACTGTTTTCATAGTGTGTTTTGATCGGAGAACAATTCTTTTTATTAATCTCATTCAATAAATATCGCTGTTAGAACAATAGTATTTTGTTACCACAATAATACACTACTGCTAGAGCAGCGATTTTTCCTTGCATGGATAATGTGGCCTCCGAAACTTCCAGTAAGTAAATGACATTATGGAATATTTGCTTGTGTAAGTTGTAATATATGGGGGAATCTTGAAAATTTTATCTTTTACTATTCCCAGTTTTCTGCTCCTATAGCAATAAGAGCTATAGGCTCTTTTACAGTTTGTATTTTCATGATATATATTGAAATTAGTCTATATGTTATGTTTCTTGAAAGTTTTCACAGGGTATGTTAGTAGTATAAGTTCATTTCATGAATTAATATTTATTACATAAATGAATAATTCTATTTCTCTTTTTGTGCACACTGTGATAAATCCACTGGTTCTCATGTGAAAAGTTTTAACGCTTTCTTTATTCTACTACACAAGATCATCATTACAAAAGATGTTAACGTTATCTAGTGGCGTTTTACATAAAAACCAAATTGAAACTGAAACTAGAAGAATTGAACATTATACAGGTACTATTATTATTAAGCTCATTATTAAACAGTCCAATTCTTCACACTCTCCCCACCCTGAGATGGGACTCTCAGTCAAATTATCTCCAAGGGGCAAAGCAACTGAATTGGTCGTCTCACCTGTTGGCCACCTGGAAATTTCAGAACGCAAGATCTACATTTTCCGTCTCTTCCAATTTTCAACTCCGTGATACGTCCCATTTTCTATTTCTGTTTAGGTCCGGTATCTTCCACGATCAACGCGATATCTCCTTCTTTTACACTAGGTCCTTGTTTCTTTGTTCGGACTTCGTGGAATGATCGTAGCTCCAACAAGTACTCAGACTTCCATCGTTTATTAAAATCTTCTAAAATCTTTTTCCTTTTTCTCCATATTTTCCCCAAATCCGTTTCACTCTCTTCTGGTTGTTTCTCAGGCAAGTCTGTGAGTCTTTTTTCCAACAGAAAATGACTAGGCGTCAGGGCATCTTGTTCTCCATCATCGTACGTTAGTGGTCAAGAATTGAGAGTTGCCTCTATCTCCGTTAAAATTGTCGCCAACTCTTCCAAATTAAATTTTCTTTTGCCAATAGTTATTAGCAAACATCTCTTAGTTGTTTGTACAAGTCTTTCCCACCATCCTCCCCACCATGCAGCACGTTCGACAATAAATTGGCAAGTGATCTGTTTGGATGCAAGGCAGGAAGATAGTGCTGCATCCACATCAGTAGTCCAAAGCTTGGCCAGTTCGTAATTAGTGAACTGAAAGGTTTTTGATTATCTGTGTAGATCTTCCGTGGGAGACCCCGTCTAGCAAGGAATTGACGTAAGGCTAATATGAAGGTGTCAGCTCGCATGTTGGTGATCAATTCTAAGTGTAAAGCACGTGTGGTTGCACAGGTGAACAATGCGATATAAGTCTTGTGTGGCAACGATGTCAAAGGGCAGCTGACAAGTAAAATACCGGCAAAGTCGATTCCCGTGACGTTGAATGGTCCAGAGGCATCAGTGCCGCTATTTCTGAGCTTCGTCGAGCACGTAGTTTACGACAAATAACGCAGTCATGTACTACTTTTTTTTGACAACTTGTCTTGCTCTTAGGATACAGTAAGTGCTTCGTAAGGAAGCCAAGAGATTTCTTGTACCCATATGATGTAATCGTTGATGCTCATGACGTATGAGAAGGCGTACAAAGTCTTGTGTACCATCTAGTACAAGTGGATGGTTCTCTTCTGAGAAAATGTTGGCGAATTGAAGACGTCCTCCAATGCGTATAAGGCCTTCTTCATCCAAGAAAGGGGCATATTTGTGTAGCAAGGATTTGTGTGGTAACGGGGAAGCTTTATGCAAAGACTGCAGCTCTTTAGCAAAGAAGAGGGATTGTATTATACGTATCCAAACTGTTTTGCTTCGTTGAAGTTCAGATGCGGTTAACAGGAGTGAATCAGGTCGATGTTCACGATAGACGAAGCGTAGTACCCATGCAGTAATGCGTAGGACTTTCTGGTAGTTGTTGATACGTTACACATTAAACAAGGCAGATCTGGTGTGGATGAGGTATACATGTGGTTTGATCTGCTCTGCTATGTCAGTGTCCAATTGTGTTGTAAGGGTTGGAGTGGTTGTGTGTGGTGGGTGATCCTGAAGAAGCCAAGATGGTCCGTGCCACCACAAAGAACATTGGGTGAGTTGCTTAACAGTTAAACCTCTCGTTAAGTGATCAGCAGGGTTGTCCTTGCCAGGACAATGTCGCCACTGATCCGGTGTGCTATGTAAATGGATTTCTGCAACCCTGTTACGAAAAAACTGTTTCCACTAGCTTGGGGGTCCAGTGATCCAGTGTAAAGTGACCGCGGAGTCAGTCCAATAGGTGACCTGTGGTACAGACAACTCCATTTCTTTTGAAACATAGGTGTATAAACGAATGCCTACCACTGCTGCTAATAAATCCAGGCGTGGCAGAGTGATGGTTTTCACAGGTGCAAGTCTGGACCTCGCCATGAGAAGGTGATTATAACGTTGGTTTGATTGTGTGATCTGGACAAAGATTGCAGCACCATATGCCCGCTTGCTAGCATCGCAGAAGATGTGGTATTGTAAATTCGATGTAGTGTGTGACAGTTGCACCCAGCGTGGTATCTTCACGTCTTGTAAATGTAACAGATGTTGGAACCATATGTGACTTCGTTGTGCGAGATCATCTGGTAAAATGGAGTGCCAATCAAGATTTCTTTTCCAGGTGTCTTGGAATAAAATTTTTCCTATGACGACAATAGGAGGTAATAGACCTAATGGGTCGTATACTCTGGCTGTAAGACTCAGTAATAGGTGCTTAGTGACGGGTTGTGTGAATACATCGTTCATGGACACAGTCTGATATAACTGATCAGTGTGCTGATCCCAGCAAAACCCCAAAACACTGCCATTGTCATCTGTGTCAAGGGTGTCTTGCCATTGTTGTTTGAGGAGTGTCGAATTTGTTTTCCATTTCGTCATGACTAAATGAATCTTTGCGAGAAGTGTGGTTACGGTATTAACCAACTGTTAAGCAGCATCTTCACTGTGCAGTCCTGCTACAAAATCATCTGCATACATGTTGTTGGCAATAAGGTGGGCCAAATCAGGATTGGGTTGTGAAGTCTCAAGTCCCAGTACGGTTAACTGCTCTTGTTGATGAGTACATCAACCTGGTTTTCGGCACCAAATTTTGTGTGATAAATCCACTGGTTCTCATGTGAAAAGTTTTAACGCTTTCTTTATTCTTCTACACAAGATCATCATTACAAAAGATGTTAACGCCATCTAATGGCGTTTTACATTAAAACCAAATTGAAACTAAAACTAGAAGAATTGAACATTATATAAGTACTAATATTATTAAGCTAATTATTAAACAGTTCAATTCTTCACACACACCATTGGTTTCAAAAAAAAGCTGTTGGAGCCAGAGCTGGTGATAATGCTCCAGCATACACCCTTCAGATGGTGAGTAATCAGGACGCACAGCAGCCTTTGCCTTGAGAACTTTAATGACCGCTTTTTCTTTTAAGAAAATATATTTTTATCAAAAACCATTAGTAAACCTCCTTTCGGGAAGGCACAGCATTCGACTTGCATCACATTAAAAATAACCAGTAAGGAATACAAACTGTTGTTCATCGGAGTCGATTAGTGGAAAAATTTCTAATGAAGTTCATTAACTATTTATGAGACTATTTCGAATAAACCATGAATCATATAGCTAAAATTAACTAAAGAGGATATAAACGGAAATTCTCGAGCGCTTTTCGCGACATCTAGTGAGTGAAATTTATTATTGTGGTCTGCTAGTGAATGTGAAATCAGATTTATGGAAAAATTATAATAATTTTCTTACACCATCAACAATCCTACCTTCATTATTTCCAACAAACGAAAGACACTGATTATTAACATACAAGTTGGAGACAATGAAATGGTTAGGTGATTTTTCTGCTTCCAGACCTTGTTCTCTCATTGACCCAACACCCGGACAGCTAAACTTTAATGTGCGCGTTCTTTAAACTCATCCTGTACATGGCATTTGGCTTTTCACTCTTTTTGATTATTTTGTCAAGTATAGGGTCCAAAAATGTCAAAAATGTCCAAGGCACCTGAAGAGAAAGCCTGAGCGCGGAAGCGTCATATATTGTTACATCATGACAGGAAGTCATAATTTAGAGCTTATTATTGGTAAAAATGCGATTAAAGTTGACTTTTTATGATGCTGTAACAATGTATGAAATTTTCGCGCTCAGGTTTTGAGTAGAGGTGGTGGTGGTTGGCCTCGTCAACATAGCGAGGCCAACGAAATAACAAGGCCTGGAAGTGAAAAAGTCACCTGACCATCGGGGGTCTAGCAACAATCCAACCTTCATTATCTCTACCTTGGATGTTAACAATCAACGTTTTTCCGTTTGTTGGAAACAATGAAGGTTGGATTGTTGCCTGACCCCCCATGATCAGATGACTTTTTCGCTTCCAGGCCTTGTTATCTCGCTGGCCTCATCGACAGAGCGAGTGACGTAATTTCTCGACCAATCACCAAGTACATTATGATCAGCAACTTCCGAAATTGCTGCATGGGCATCCGTATATTGATGACAGAACTATATATGAAATATTTATCTTGGTGCTGCTTCAATATTTAGTTGACGCTACATAATAAAACTACATATTAATAGTGAATTGTAATAGTGACAATTTGAAAGTGTAGTAAGATCAAGGTTTATTCATGATGCATCAAATTTTATTTTTGTTTCAATAATCAAGCACTCAACAATTCCCTTATTGTTGTTACATCCAAAGCATTTCTCTCCATGTAAAAGTTTACCTTTATTTGCCGTTAATTTAAAGGATTTCTATATAAAAAACGTTTTCCGTTTTTAACATGGAAGCTGTTATAAACATATATTCTTCGACCCGAGAGCAGGCTACATAAATTGTCCGTGCATAAAACAGCTGGTTATGAGATCTAGGCCAGCGTCCCAGAGTATAAGCCCATGCGATTTGCGATTTCTTAATAATCATAGCAAAACAGATGCTGTCTGGCAATTGCACGCGCTTAAATTGAAAGTGAAAATTATTAGTAACGTGAGGCATCTGGGGTATGAAAACTCTCATCAGCAACACAGCCAATTACGATGTTTTCTTTGTGAGGTTTCCAACGTTTTTTAAATTTTTTAAGTCGTCCCGAGCTACAAAAGTTGTTTTAGTGAACTCAAGAAATATTTTTAATTTTAAAGTATCCTTAAACATTTGAGAAAAATAAAAAATAAGTTATCTTTTAGAAGTAAAGATTAACCAAAATATGAGACAGACTATGAAATTTCACTACTTTAGTGAAAAGAATTAAAGTTAAAGTGATATCAAACTGGCTTTAAAATCAGTAGAGTGGATATAAGTTACATTTTAAACATCGTTTAAAACCTACATTGCGTTGTGTAATTTTTTTTAAGAGAACTCAAACTAACTTCGAGGGATATTTCTAAAACAACATTGAATTGTATGCTTTAAGTTTTGCAGATAAGAAAACAAGACAGAGATATCCAAAACTTTAATGTCGAGTTTAATTTTTCAAAAGTAAAGGAGGTCTCAAAGAGAGGCATTTTAATACCTAAGTGTCCATTATTAAAATGGAGGTAAGGAAAATAAAATCCCAGAGCTGATACAACATCAGACTAACAATTATATGAATAAGAATTATTATTAAAGTGTAAAAAAAATATTTATGGACAATCAATTGTCAGTGTTGGAAAATATACAGCTATAAAACTGAAAACGAGAAAATGACAAATCATTTAGAATTATGATGATCATAATGAAGTGTTCATATTTGCTAACAACATAGAAATAAATGGGAAAACGAAACTTCTGTGTGGCCAACTCATTAATAGTGGAAAATAATAGTCTAGAGCTTATACAAGCTATAATAAGAGTAAAGAGATTGCTAGAAAACAATTCTTATAAGCAAAGTCCAAACAAAATAGGCAATAATAAAGGAACTTTAGAATAATAAGAAACTTTATAAAAAAATAGGAAACTGGGCTACCCTCCCAAACACTACATAACTGAAGAACTTTATGGGGCAGAAATTAATAAACTAACCCTCCCCCCTAAAAGTGAGTAAAGGAAATTTTAAATTACATTGAGCCATAGAATAGAATGAAGAATAGAAAGAGCTTATATAAAACGGGAAATTAAAAAGATATTTTTAAAAGATTAATAGTGTCCAAATGAAATATAGTTTCAGCCCTATGGAGTCAAATAGGCACAGTACAGTTTAGGATCACAATACAACATTGTTAGGAAGAGAGAAATGTTGATTACTTCTGGAAACGAGATGATTTGGCAAAGCCAAAAAAAAATTTGGATCATAGTTAATTGATAACATGTCCATCTCAACAGCAGTAAGCAAATAAAAAGTAATCTTACATATCCTGTGAAAAAAAAGTAAATATGAAGATAAGATTTTAATTCAATTCATTTCAATATAGTGTGTTCACACAGTTAAAATAAGCCAAAACGGAACTACAATAACGAGCAAAAAGAATGAGAATTACAATATTAAAAAACAATGAAATAAAATAAATAAAAAGAAATATTAGGTAAATAAAATTAACATTACGTAGTAATTACTATACAATAACAAAAAAATAATAATACAAAAAATACAAAAATACAAAAGCACAAGCACGAATTCAATAATGATAATCAATAAATACAACCATAACCACAAACACAGGATAGTAACACGATGATCAAATTAATTAAATAAATCAATGACCTCAGAATTCTCATTGTAAAGTTTTTGAATTCTGAACATTGTGTCCAGATGAACTTTATCTCTGAATTTAATAGGCTAATATCCTAGTAAGTCTATATGAAAATGAAGAAGAATGAAGAGTGCAGTGGCCGGGGTTGATGTAAATTCCCCATGGTTGCTTGAAGCAGTAGAACTGCTGTTGGAAATGGGGCTGATGTTATGGCTCTAGAAGGGCAACCTTAGATCGTAAAACAGGCAGGGTGCCCAGGCGCACAAGCTATAGAAGTACGGCCAGCCGTTATAGGCTGCACTACCTATGTGAACGCCTCATAAGAAGGCCCGTCTGCCCACCGGTGAGTCATCAATGTCGAGGGGAAAGGTAAAAAGATACGAGATGTTATTCGTGTCCTTCGATGACCATACAGAGACGCTGAGATGATGAATAACTTCTCCGGAATATAGCTGAGCAACTGATGGAGGAAGGTCCTGAGATGGAAGGTGCCTTTCCTCCAGATGGCCAGTCCGATTTGATGGCGGTAAGACACCATCAAATCGTCTCTGACAGGCCAGCCAAAGCTATCTTTTGTAAAAGGCGATGGAAGTGGCTAGGTCCAGCTTGTACGCAGCACCGGTAGAGCAGTCTATCAAAAATCGCACTGGCTGGTAGGTAAAGTCAGTCCGAAGATAGTGACGAGAGAGGCAATCTTAAATGGCTGTGCAAACGAGCATTCATGAAAGACATGAGAAATGGTTTCAAGCAACTCGTAAATCTTGTAACAAGCAGATCTGACAATTCTCCAGCGATGGAGACATTGGAGGGCGTAGAACCCATGATGCAGCAAGCGCCATTGAAAATTAAAGACAGCTTTCTCAAAGGCGAGAGACTTGACGGTCTTCAAGATTGCTGACCATGGATACTCAGGGTGCTACCGTAAGACGTCAAAAGACGCACCCTGGTCAGACTGCTGGAATAAACAAAATAGACGACAATTTCCTTAGTTTTGCGGGTCAAAATGTAGAAGGCCAGACAGGAAAGATGACAATTCTCGCCAGACAAAATGATAAAATTCCGGCGAACGTGAGATGATTGTCACTGGCAGCGTGGATGGTATAGGTAGCCTGTTCACTTTCAAAAAGAAGAAGCGCAGATGCAGAAAGAATATGATAGCCCAGATAGGCGGAGGTAGGAGCAAGGCATGAATCAAGGCACGAGGCACGCGATGATATATTACCAAATGTTTGGTAGGCCGAAACCACACCCATTGTAGAGGATAAACAGCGACTCCGAACAGATGGGATGATGTGATGCTGAAAAACCCCACACACAGTCAAGTATCGCACTACGTACCTTCTTTAGCTCTCCACAGGCACACTTATAATTGTGTTAAACAAAGAGCATACTGGGGTCTCCTAGACCCCAATCTTTTTTTGTGGTATAATTGTAAAACTGCTGTGATTACTTCGGCTGCATTGTGCTGTGGTCGTAAGCGGCTGAGTGTGGCACAGGGCGGTGAGAAAAGGACTGCATGGTGGAACGGTGAAGTCCAAGAAGCTGTCAAGGCAAAGAAGGAAGCCTATTTGCTATGGCTTGCAAATAAGTCAACTTCGAGTCGAGTGCGGTACACTGAGGCGCAAAAAGCAGCAGCAAAGACAGTATCAACAGCTAAAGCCAAGGCCTGGGAGAAGTTCGGGGAGAAATTGGAGGGAGACTATGGTTTGGCAAACAAGGTGTTCTGGCACACCGTGCGCCGCCTCCGTGGAAAGAAGTCTCTTTCATCACAAACTATTAAGAGTTCAGATGGGAGGCTTCTGAAAACGGAGGAGAGCGTATTGCATAGGTGGAAGGAATACTTTGCATCTCTTCTTAATCCAGTGACAACAACAACTGAGGCATACGAGGTGCACCTTGGAGCGGAGAATAGTCACGGTAGTATCACTGAAACAGAAGTCAGATGGGCAATTAAGTCCCTGAAGACTGGCAAAGCTGCAGGTGATGATGAAATTCGGTCCGAGATGTTAATGGCCTTAAATCAGGATGGTATCCTGTGGCTGACTCGAGTGTGTCAGGTTGCTTGGATATCTGGACAGGCCCCAAAGCAATGGCAGACAGGAATTGTGATCCCTATCTTCAAAAAGGGAGATCAGAGAGATTGCAACAACTATTGAGGCATCTCTTTGCTCAGCATTCCTGGGAAAGTGTATGCTAAGTGTCTAGAGAAGAGAAGTCGGGGAATAGTCAACTCCAAACTGTCGGGGGAGCAGTGTGGTTTCCAACCTGGCTGAAGCACGACGGATCACATCTTTGCTCTAAGGCAAATTTTTGAGATATCCTGGGAGTATGCAAAAGAAGTCTACGCTTGCTTTGTGGACCTCGAAAACGCATATGACAGAGTTCCTCGGGAGAAGCTCTGGCAAGTGTTGCAAGAGTATGGAGTGGATGGGCAATTACTGGTTGCTATCATGTCTCTGTACGAAAGCTCTGAGATGTGTTTCCGGATAAATGGCAATAAGTCAAGACCGTTCACCGTGGGTGTTGGACTCTGCCAAGGGTGCGTACTGTCGCCCATCTTGTTCATTATCTTTATGAACTGGATAGACAGGGGCAGCCGAGGCGATGAGCGTGTTTTTGTGGGCGACTGCCTGGTGGAGAGGTTGCTCTTTGCAGACGACCTTGTCCTGCTTGGGTCTTCTCGCACGAACCTTCAGCATGCACTAGACCGGCTTGCAGCCAAATGTGAAGTAGCTGGGATGAAGATCAGTGTGGCTAAAACCGAGGTTCTGGTCCTTTCAAGACAGCCTGCACAGTGCGCTCTCCATGTTAGGGGAGCCTCATTGAGACAGGTGGAGAAATTCAAGTATCTCGGGATTGCATTCACGAGTGATGGACGGCAGGAGAAAGAATTAGATGCTCGGATCAGCGCAGCAAGCTGTGTCAGACGTGAACTGTGGCGATCCGTGATAACGAAACGAGAGCTGGGTAACAAAGCCAAGCTCTCCGTCTTCAAATCTATCTTTGTCTCCATTCTCACCTATGGTCATGAGGCTTGGGTAATGACCGAAAGAGTGCGATCGCGGTTACAAGCGGCCGAAATGAGATTCCTGAGAGGTGTGGCAGGTTTTACCCTACTAGATATAGTGTACAGCAGCACAATAAGGGAATCATTAGGTGTTGAGCCGCTTTTTCTCCGCATTGAGATATCTCAGTTTCGCTGGTATGGCCACGTAATACGGATGCCGCAAACTAGTCTTCCTAGGCAGTTGTTGTTTTCCAAGCCGGTGGGTAAGAGACCAAGGGGTCGGCCTAGAACCAGGTGGCTAGACTACATGGAGAATCTGGGTTCGAGTCGCTTGGATATTACCAGGGAGGACATGCGCCTGATGGCGGAAGATCGCGATCGCTGGAGATCCTCCATAGGGCTGCTGCCCCCGCGACCCTAACGGATAAGCGGGTTTGAAAAGTAAGTAAGTAAGTAAGTAATTGAAACATTTGAATGAAATTAACTAATTCAATTTATATGCAACAAGAGACTATTACCCTTTATATACAGGGTGTTTTTGAATTGAGTACAGATTTTTGGGAGATGATAGAAGAGGTCGATAGAAGTATTTTTTGTCATATGAATATAATTTCCCTGCAGCTCCGTTTACTTACAATACTGCATTGAACAATCAAATGACACTGGGACGCAGTGTGAGTTGGCAGGCCTAGATTATTTTATTTTTACCAATTAACACGTGCAATTTTCTGTAATAACTTTTAAAGTAATTGTTTGCAAAGAAATTTCAAGGTGCACGTGTTGAAAAGTTTGAGGACAAACGTCGTCAAGGAGATTCCATAGTATCCAACTCCTTTGTAAAATACGATTAGTCAATATGTTAATGAACTAATCGCATTCTGGGTAAGCAGTAGGTAAAGATATGTTTTAAAAAGTTCACTTGATGTGTTAATTTGATTGTTCAATGCAGTATTGTCATTTGATTGTTCAATGCAGTATTGTAAGTAAACGGAGCTGCAGGGATCCCATGTTTATATGACAAAAATACTTCTAAGGACCTCTTGTCTTATCTCCCAAAAAATCTGTACTCAATTCAAAATCACCTTGCATATATAAATCATCGTCTGAACGGTCACCACCAAACACAGCTCGACCAATCTCTTCAGCACCTCTCAAACACCGTGACTTGGAAGCCGTTGACTTCTTTCCTTTACTACAGTATTAAAAGATAAATAAAAATTCTGAATAACACTAAACAAAAATCTGAAAACAAATTCAAAATTAAAAAATGCCCTATTACTTCTTCAGAAAAAAATTAACTTTGAAAAGGCACTCTGGGGACTTATAGACCCCAAACAATCTTCGGATCACTGCTGCACGAATACTTGAAGAGCAATGATAATGAAATTTTTACAGTAGCATCACAACAGGGCACTATGAATTTGGATTGCGGAAAATTGTGCTCCAATGAAACGTCCAGATTTGACGTCCTATCAAATCTTTGCTGGGATCTCACAGACCCCAGTGTGTCTGTCCAGAGTTAATTGAGACGAATATGGCGAGACGAACAGGTAGTTAAGCTTAGATTCCAAAAATACTTTTTTAAATGCGTCTTTGCATCTGGACTCATAAACTGGTGCTTCTTGACGCACGTGTCATAGAATCAGATATCTGCGTCTCAGAGTCTTGGTTGACGTCCGTCTGGAGTTCATGAGTCTGGACGCAGAAAAGTGAAGTAGATAGACTTTCTACCAAAGCGCGCTTGCTTTATTATTCTATTGAATTAGTTATTGAAATATTAGGTTTTGGAGTTAAAATATGATTTTTATTTAGATTACATATGATTCTTTAAACAATTTAATTATATTCGTATAAAGTTTTGTTTTAATTTTTTTTTTAAATTACATTCAGTCCAGTCGTCGTTTTGCTACAATATGGCTGAAAAAAGAGAATTTGAAGAAATATTGATCGGGGAAATTTTTAATTGGCCAAAATTTTATGATAAAAGGTAGTGCCCATGATGGTTAGAGAGAAGCTTCTCCTCTAATAAGAAAAATTGAAAAACATAAACATATGATGCATGCGCAGTTGAACATTCAGCATAGACTTCACGCATGCATACAAACTGATAGTTGCGTTTGAATTAAATGCGGCAAGACCTGTTGCAACGTGCATGTAGGTGCGTCCAGATGCATGTTTGCTTTCTGCGTCGAGACGCAGTTATAAATGCGTCCAAAACGCGTGCATGGAAATTAAGCTTTTGACGTCAAGATTGGTAGAACGTGTGTCTGGACGAACCTCACTTTGACAAACATCGAAGTAATGAAACGAGAGTTATTGCCAAGGCGGGCGATGCATTTGGTAATTACCAGATGTCAGTGAAGAGAGTCCGAATTATGTAAAATGGAGAACACATATGCCAGAACTGTAATTTGCTGACACAAAGTTATTGGGAAGGATCGAAGATAGTCGGACGTCCATTTCCCGATAGGAGGCTTTTAGACTTGACGAGATCGATGGAACTTCCTGTCGAAGTACGAAAGAGATCGAAAGATTATTGATTTAAGGAGCTTAAATAATTGGTTTAAATTTGAAATGAATTTGATCTCCTTATAATGGGGAAAATTTGTGAAATAATAAAATTAAAATTAAAATTAAAGTCACCAATCTTGAAAAAACTTGGGAGATAAAATCAGTCTATTGAGGATGTAGATGAAGTTCTTGTGTAGTCTATTGAAGATGGTAGAAATAAAATCAGTCTATTGAGGATGTAGATGAAGTTCTTGTGTAGATGATGTTGATAGGAGAAGACGGTGATCTTGAAATACTGTTGAAATTTTGAAGGGTTGATCCAAATTTTTGGGATAAATTTCAAATAATAACGTTTTCGAAAATTTTTTTCTCATCATCAGTTTATAAAATATTTGACAGTTGTAATCATAACCAACAATTACAATCAACTTAGCTTCATCACCTTTATATCAATGGTTACATTCTTATTTAAACTGTTTACAACTGTCAAATATTTTATAAACTGATGATGAGAAAAAAATTCTCGAAAACGTTATTATTTGAAATTTATCCCAAAAATTTGGATCA
>JAHWFO010117712.1:243984-259296 GCA_023313115.1 Rhysida immarginata | reverse complement strand
TCGTAGTTGTTTTCCTACCCTGATGATGCAGTTAATGCGAAACGCGTAGGTTCATTAAAACATTACCATTTTGCTATAAAAGTCTGTCGTTTTTTCATTATAGTATCCAGCAAAATAGACCATTATGCAACTATTATTCTAGTAGGTAAACAGAACAATCTCAAAAAAATATATTATAATACAATTAGGTGAATCAATACAATACAGAGCAAACGGAATATTTATTCTTCGAAAAATACGATAAACAGAAATTCTAGGTTATGTACCTAACCTTTCCTTGTCTTTCCTCACCTTCCCGGAGCATCACCAGATACTTTAAACTCATGTATTTCTTGATCTTGACTCAGAAACTCTTACACTCTCTTGTTCTGTTCAAAACTCCTGCAGCAGAATTTCTCTGTACAATACTCGTTCTTTCTCTTTCCTTTACAGACACATAAATTTTTGCCAGTCATCTGGACAATTAATATGGAGGTCAAGGAAGACAGGCGTGACTCCTTTCCCTCATCAATAGATGCTGCCTTATTAATGTTCTGTCACTGCACCATCATTTTATGCTCATTAATAATAATTCTTGGAAACGACTGTTCAATCATTTCTTCATCAGCGTCTCAGTTTCCAAACTATAGAATATAGTCAAAATGAAATGTTTGGATCTGATGTGCTCCAAATAAGCAAGATCAGTGGCCCCAAACTTTTTCAGCCGGGGCCCCCCGTGATGCTCCAGAATATTTCTCAAGGCCCCTTATTAAAAATCACACATCGGAAAACTCAACTATGGTTGGCTGCCGCAGCCCCTGGTGAACCGGTCGCGGCCTCCAGTTTGGGAATCACTGAGGTAGATGATAGTCCAGCGTGGCCCGGATTTTTATTTTTTGAATTAAAGTTTGCTTAGAAATATACACATGAAAACGCTTAGAGTTAACACCTAATAAACACTTAATAATACTTAAAAAAAATTCTAAATTTTTTTTTAAACACTCACAATGAATGGTCCTCTCCTAGGATGCCTCTACTCTCTAAATAATTCTCACTCACTCTTACCTTAGATGTACACTTGATGTTGTTGCAATTCTCATTCGTCTTTCGATGTCTTGAAGGAAAACTTGAACATTCATCAGTTTCAGTAGTCTATCGGTATCTGATTCTTTCATTCACTTGCTTGCTATTTCTCAATACAGAACGAAGCTAAAGCAGTGCCTCTATCATCTTTCCACTCTTTCTCAATAGTCTGCTAACTCTATTTTATCTCCAGTTACTGATCATTTTAATAGATTTTCAAGAAACTATTATGTAATAAAAACTCTCTTTTCTAAGAAAAGCCTGAAAAAGGATTCTATGCATTGTTACAAATTGAACTTATCTATATTGCACAAACTTTTCCCTGCACTGTTAAGAAAGAGTGGAAAAATGACAGAGGAAGCACTACTTTGATCCGTGCTGTACTGAGCAAATGGGAAGCAAGTTAATAGAAAAATCGGCGACCGTTAGACTACACAATGTGATGAATTGCCAAGTTGTGCATCAAGGCATCGAGAGAAGAAAGGGGATTGCAACAACATTTAGAGTACATATAGCAAAATTTATTTGACTGGCAGTGGCATCCTTGGATAGTTCCATCGATTGTGAGCTATTTAAAAAAAATTAATTTTTTAAATTTATTCTAATTTTCATTAAGAAATTCTCCTCTATTAATTTTAAGCGTTTTCATCTGTTTATTTTTAAGATATTTCAAAATTTAATAAAAAAAACCGCCAGGGTCATCACATAACTTATTGGCTAGCACAGCGGATCCAAACATTTCATAAAAAAACATTTTGACTATACTCTGTGTACATGTGAATATTTTGAAAACTGAGATGTTGAAAATGCGATGATTAAACGTTTATTTCCAAGAATTATTAATAATGAGCGTTAAATGACGATGGATATCGATGAGCGTTACCATAACCATGAATATCAATTCTTTTTTTATTAAAAATCATTATTTTTTCAAAATCTGAGGTTGACAGTGGCCTTTCTCAAGATTTGAAGGCCAAGTATACAAAATTTCATCAAGATCGGAATAAAATGTAGATTTGTGTAAAAAACAAACCCACAAACAAACCCCCCAAAAAACATTCTTCAAAAAACAAACCCCCCAAAAAACAAACCCCCCAAAAAACAAACCCCCCAAAAAACATATATATATGTGGACTAGCAGAGGTACCTGGCATGGCCCCAGATAATTACACTTGTAGGTAAACAAAACAATCTCAAAAATTAAATTATATCTTTCAATTGGTTAAAAAATAACTCAATCAATACAACACAGAGCAGAGTGAGTATCCCTTCTACCAAAAATACGAAAAACAGGATGCCCAGTGGGTATTGTGACGTGCCATCCCCCAACCCTCGATAGTCTATAAGCAACCCGTGTATAACTTGTAAGGGGGAGGAACTGTCAGGGGTTCGAGACCTGCATTAATTCCTGAAGAAATGCTGGCACAGAGACATTATGCAGGATTTGCACATTTTATTCATTAGCTTATACAGGCTCGGTCAGTGCAAGATTATCTTAAGCATAATAGGAGGGGCCCCTCTAAAACTAAATCTAATATCTTAAGCTATAATGAGATACATGTACACGTCTTTGACATGAATGTAACAGCCAAGAGTCATCAAAACTTCGAGCAAAGAAATACTACCAACTCCGCACACAACACGCAAGAAAGCATAATGTGACCCCTTTTGATTAAACGCTTTGAGAGGAGGGCACCTTAACCCCTCCTTGGCGAGTGGTAGTATTTAATTTTATGGCCTTACTGCGGGATCCAATGGGACTAGGTGTTTTCACTTTTAAATCCAATGCACCCTCCCTAATGGCACTTTGCTCTGTAATTACATAGATAAGATATATAGATCAACCTGTTTCATAGGTTACTTCTGCTCGGAATCGATGGCATAAGCTGTCTGATTCATTTTCATCCTTCTTAAAACAATTAACAACTTTCTAAAGAAAAGAATAGTAAATGCAACACAAAATCTCCAATAATATTCATATAAATCTCCCAGGCACAACACTGTCTGGGCCTGCTAATCAAGCAAACCATCAGTACATAAATTTTAAGGAAAATGTTTGAAAGCATTAAAACACTTATTCTTCCTGTTTATATGCCAAAGTCGCATTTTAGTTGCACTACATATGGCAAAACCTAGCTGCTTCGTTTACGCGAATGTTTTTCCGCACTTGGGGGGCTTCAGAGCGGATGCATTCCAAAGCACAAATCGACAAATCAGTTCAAAAGTTACTCACCCGGTTGCCATCTTAATTGCACCAATCACCTTCGTTTACTCGGTAGTATTCATTCCCATATCACGGTCAAAATTGTCATCGCTGTGCTCACAATCCACTTCAAACACAACACATCCTAACCACACCGGAGACCTCACACGTCGGCCAGCTGGCCATACAGGCTCCGGTCAGGACTCTCTGTAAATCAATTCTAAAGAAATAAAGAAATAAAGAAATATCACTCGCGCACATCTCTCCCATAACCAGTCGTTTGCTATTTTTTCTTCCCGTCGGACATATGCAACCCTAACTGACATCAACATGTCATAATATACTGGGAATTTATCTAAATACTTCTGTATTTGCCTCACCACTGCGGACCATTACCAGATATTTAGACCCAAGTTTTCTTGCCCTTGATGTAGAAGCTCTTATACCCTCTTGCTCTATTCAAAACTCCCTTTGTTCAAATATTTCAAATGCCTGTGTCGCTTTTTCTGTTTTATTCGCAGAGTTTCTCTTTAAATATTCATTCTCTCTCTTTCCTTTCCAGACACATATATTTTTGCCGGTCATCTGGACGTTTGATAGGGAGCTCAAGGGTTACACGCATGGCTCTTTGTCTCATAATTGCCTTATTAGGAGCTTTAGCCTAAAAGTTTACTTATAAGATTGCGCCCTTGGTTTGTACGTTTATCCGGCCGTCTGCCGTTTGCACGATAACTTGAAAACGGATTAACTTTTTCAAATTCTGTTTTCAGAAATATGACCATCAATCTCTTAGCTCGGCCTTATCAACTTTTCAAAATTTTTCGTGCATGTTCAAGTCGATTTTACGTGTTAAAACAGTGAATGCAAAGAATTCAATTATACTGGTATGTTATACAACAATCGATTTTTCAAGAAGGGATACATTTTTACCTTCTGTTCATCTTTCAAGCATTATTGACATCGGCGCACGCACTTGGAATCGCTTTGTCGACGTACGATTGCTCATGCGCTCATAATCTATATGCTTTTTATTAAGTAGCGGAAAAATGGAGCTACTTTTTGGTTTCATTTTACACACGTTTTGAATCACCCTTTATCATTTCTACATTTTATGAAGCTAAATTCGGAATTAGCTTACTATAAGCATGTGGACTTTCAAAATTTAGTTTGGTTTTTATTAGCCCACTAAGGTCGGAATTTTGGGGTGAAATTTAGAGGGGATCAAAAGTTCTAGGTGTATTTATGCATATAAAGGAGTGAAATTCGGTATGCAAATTCTTATATGCAAGATCACCATTATATGAAGATTTTTTTTTCACGAGATATCCATGCCTTACCGACTTGGTGGCGGAAATGCATCGAGAAGATGGGGACTACATTGAAAAATAGTGTATCGACTCTGTCTGTAATAAAGGAGCTGTAATAAAATATCTCCGACTTTCATTTGACTGACCCTCGTAAGTAGAATAAGAATTGAGCTAATTATTGATTTTATAATATCAGTCCCTCCCCTACATACTTTCTACATTTTTTTTAAGTAGAAGGTTGAAATTCGGATTGTCGTTTATGTGCATGTCCATCTGCATTGTTTAGTTTGGTTTGGATTGGTATACGGGTTCGGAATTATGGGGGGGGGGATTCATAAAAGGCAACATATCTAGGTGTTATTTAGGTAAGTAATGGCATAAATCCAGTATCCAGATTACTCTAGGCAAGATCTTCCTTACTATGAATTTCGGGCCCAATTCTTCCAGAGGGATCGGATTTGCGTGGGTGGCACCTACTTGTCTTTAGAACTGTGGCAACATATGTCATGTTATATAGCATACGTTCGGAAATGATGAGAAAGGAAAAAGAATACGAGGTTTTTTACATTTTTTACATATTACGTTCTAAAAAATCAATTTATTGATTAAAAAAACTTGGGAAGAAGTAAAAAAATGTAGATAAAGGGGTAAAAATAAATGACTTGCTTTATCCTACTCAGGAAGCGGAGGGGGGGGGGAAGGTCAGAATTAACTTTTTTTTAATAAACGTATAAATGTATTTCTGCTTCACTGCTTCACTTCAAGCTCCTTCTTGGAATGTTAACAAGAATTTATTAATGTTTTGTCACTGCATCATGTTTTTATGCTCATTGTCAATAATTCTTGGAAACAATCCATCAGTCATTGTATTATCAGCATCTCAGTTTTCAAAATATACACATTCCTACAGAATATAATCAAAATGTATTTTCATGAAATGTCTGAATCTGCTGTGCTAATAAATAACATAGATGATAACCCTGGCCTGGCTCAGACGTTTTGTTTTTCGATTGATATTTGAAATATCTTAGAAATAAACATATGAAAACGCTTAGAATTAATACACTAAAAGTTCTTAATAAAAACTCAGAAAAGTTCACAATAGATGGATCTCTCCAAGGATGCCATTGCTACGTAATTTCCTTGTTACGTAATCTTACTTCAGATATACACTTGATGTTGTTGCAGTTTTCTTTCTCCTCTCGTTGGTTTGAAACAAAACTTGGCTATTCCTTATTTTTCATCTACCAGACGCCGAATCTTCTATTTATTTGATTGTAAATATGACCACCAGTGTGCTGTTCCAATAGCTGCATGCGGCACACGACATTTTCTACGACAGCTCACAGCATATATGCATTAATTAGTCTGATAAATAACGTTATGTGATCCTTTAAGGTTGAGAGGTCAGGCACATGTGCTTGATACACAAGGCTTTTCAAATATTCCCATAACCAAATATCCTAATGGTTGAGATTAGGTGACCTGAGTGGCCATACCAAAGGAAATGCTCGACTAATTATTCTGTTGTCTTAAAAACGTTCTTGCAATATCTGCTGCACCTGATGTCTGATGTGTGGTGGTGCACCACATTGGATAAAAAAGGTAGAATCCAGAAAACACTTTTCCTGCAATCGAGGTATCACAAAATTCTCAAGCATATTGGCATACTGGCAGAATTGACAGAACAAGTCACCGGTCCACGGGGACAGCTTTCTTCATACAAGTACGAGCCAATGATGAAAGAAGCAGTAAAGCCACACCATACTGTTAGTTTCTGTGAATGCATGGGACTTGGCAGACACACTTGTGGATTTGATGCAGCCCAAATACGGCAGTTGTGGGTATTGGTATCACCATTCAAAGAAAAATGTACTTCATTACTCTATGAAATTTGCCATTGCCATGCATCATCCACTTCCATACATGCTAAAAATCTCAACGAAATGTGAGCTCGGGTACGTTCATCTCCAGGAAGCAATTGTTGAACACGTGTGAGTTTATCGGTATAAAATGTGAATATGTTAGGCAACAATTTCCTCACTATCGAGTATGGCGTGCTGTTGAGTGTGCACTGCTGGTATCCTGCACAGTAGTCATCTCCTGTTCCACAACAGCAGTTGCAACTTCTTCAACCTGGTGCTGCCTGATGCGTTTGTGTCCCCGGCCTGGTTGCACTCCTAGAGTTCTGGTAGATTCAAATCATTCAATCATTTTTCGTAAGTTAGTTATGCTCATCGGTCCCCTTCATAAAGTTTTCAATCGCCGGAATTCACGAAAGGCAGCACTTGCATTGTTGCTCATCTGATATAACAACTTGAATAATAACGCCTGGTCAGGCCGTTCGTTCATGAATGATGGGAAATCCTCAGCCTTGCCTTTTATAGTGATGATTGCTCAACACGGAATGCGCTCTTGCAAATGTATTCATAATTTACCTGAAATAAGCACCCCCTATGGCTACTTTTGGTACTTTTTCTGCAGAAATCAAAACTGCATGTTTCACTAAGTATATACACAAAAATGTACTGCATTTGGCCTAATAGAATTTCCGCTAGTGAACTCTGAATTCAGGTTATTTCTTGCCCACCCGATATATATTAGCAGAGGTACCCAGCGTTGCCCGGGATAATTACACTTGTAGGTAAACAGATAAATCTCAAAAAATTAAATATAAGTTCCAGTTGTTTAAATAATATCTCAATCAGTACAACACAGTGCAAAGGGACTATGCATTCCACGAAATATACGAAAAACTGGAATACTACATGATATATCGGGACTTTATCTAACCTCTTATTGTCTTCACTCACCACTGCGGAGCATCATCAGATACTTTAGCCTCAAATTTTCGACGTAGAAGCTCTATTCCCTCTTGCTCTATTCGAAACTCCCATCATTCAGATGTTTAAAATGTCCAAATAACTTTTTCTGTTTTAGTTTCAGAGTTTCTCTGAGCAATAATCGTTCTCTATCTTTCCTTTCCAGATATATAAAAAGTTTTGCCAGTCGTCTGGACGTTTGGTAGGGAACACAAAAAATACATGCCTGACTCTTTTGCCTCATCAATAGAACCTGCCTTATATATATTCTGTCACTGCATCGTCTTTTTATGCTCATTATTAATAACTCATGTAAATGAATGTTCAATCATCACATTATTAGCATCTCTGTTTCTAAAATATACAAATTTCCATAGAAGATAGTCAAAATGTATTTTTGTGTAATGTTTGTGTGTGACATGTTAGCAAATAAGCTAGGTGATAATCCTGGCGTGGCTTGAGCTTTTTTTTTTGGATTAAATGTAACAATATATTAAAAATAAACTCATGAAAACGCTTAGAATTAACAGAGTAATAATTCTTAATGAAAATTTAAAGAAAAATTCAAAAATATTCACACTAGAGGGACCTCGCCAAAGAGGCCACTCTAAATAATTTCTTACTCACATAACCTTACCTTAGATGTAAACCTGATGTTGTTGCAATTTCAACTCTTCTCTCACTGCCATTCATTTCTTTGTGCAGTCCATATGCTTCTCATTTGCTCACTACAGCACAGATCTAAAGGACCGTTCTCTCTGTCATCTTCCCACTTTTTCTCAATGGTCTGCTAACTCTTCATTATCTCCAATTACTGATCATTTCTAAAGATTTGCCAGAAATTGTTAAGTAATAAGAACTCTTATTTCTATGAAAAGCCTGAATAACAGGAATTCTATGCATTGTTACAAATTGACCTTTTTCTATATTGCACACACTCTGTCTTTCATTGGTCATGAGATAATTCTCATTAAAATGCTCTGCTATAACCATGAATATGTATTTTTTATCAATAATTATTATTTCTTCGAAATTGGAGGTAGACAGTAGACTTCCTCATGCTTTGAAGGTCAAGTATGCAAAATTTCATCAAGAAAGGGATAAAACTGTAGATTTTTATAAGAAACAAACAAACCCACAAACAAACCCACAAACAAACCCACAAACATCCTTCTTTATATATATAGATACAACTAGCAAAGGACCCGGCATTGCCCGGGGTAATTACGTTTGTAGGTAAACAGAACAATTCCGAAAAGCTAATAAAACCTCCAAATTGGTTTAATAATAACTAAATCATTACAATATAGAGCACAGGAACCATCTATTCTAAGAAAAATCCGAAAGACAGGAATTTACTTTTTCACTTAAAAAATCCAGGTGATATACTGGGACTTGATTGATCGAAAAAAAATTATTTAAAGGCCCACAATGGATGGATCTCTCTAAGGGTACCTTCTAGTCTAAGTAATTTTTAACTCACCTAATATAACTTTAGTACACTTGATTTTGTTGCAATTTCCTTTCTTCTTTCGATGACTTGAAGTAAAAACTGGCTTTTCATCACTTTGTGTAGTCTAGCAGTCGCCGATTCTTCAATTTACTTGCTTAGTATTTGCTCAATTCAGCACTGAGCTAAAGAAGTGCTTCCTCTATCATCTTTCACTCTTTCTCAATAGTCTGCTAACTCAATAACTGTGTTTGTTAAAGATTTTCAATTTTAAATACTAGGAATTCTCTTTTCTAAGAGAAGCCTGAATAACAGGAACTCTATGTATTGAATTCTATATTGCAGAAACTTTTCTTGCATTTTGATCATGATATATTTTTCATTGGTAAGACTTGCCATGACTGTGAGTATCTATTTTTAATCAATGAATATTATTTTTTCGAAATCTGAGGTAGACAATGACCTCTCATATACTTTAAAGGTCATGTATGCAAAATATTTTAAAGATCGAAATAAAACTGTAGATTTGTATAAAATACAAACAAAGAAACAAACAAACCCACAAATAAACATCCTTCTTTATGGGTGATAGACAAGGACTTAATTTTCCTAAAAAAAAATTTTAAAGGCTCACAATGGAATGAATCTCTCCAAAGTTATCTTCTATTCTAAATAATTTTTTACTCACATAATCTTACTTTAGATGTACACTTGATGTTGTTGTAATTTTCATTTTTTCTTTTGATGTCTGGAAGCAGAAATTGGCTGTTCATCACTTTGTGTAGTCTAGCGGTCGCAGATTCTTCTTTTTATTTGCTTACAATTTGCTCAATACAGCACGGAGGTAAACGAGTGCTTCCTCTGTTGTCTTCTTACTCTTTCTCAATAGTCTGCTAACTCGTTATTTCCAGTTACTGTTCTTTTTTTGAGATATTCAAGGATTTGTTAGGTACTAAGAGTTCTGTTTTCTAAGAAAAGCCTGAATAACAGGAATTCTTTGCATTGAAATAAAAAACAAGTTTACAAGAAATCATAAGACTGATTTTATTCTAAATAACATTTCATTTTAAACTTTTCTCAACATTTATACATAACTCAGCATTGCTTAGTTCTTCACAGTTGCTGGAGAAGCCCTTATGAGAACTATTGCCTAGAATTAACCAGCTGTGCCCTTGCCCCCAATCTCTAGATGACCCAATCACCAGGAGGACCACAGAGAGAATAAAAAGTACATCAGCTCAGTAGAATGTAAACAAAAGAGCAAAGGTAACTCACCCTTGTCTCTGGTGTAGCTTTTAGAAATAGTTTGTATCATGAAATTTGTTTGGATTCAGAAATAGCTAGTCAAGGAATAAATTGAATATTTTCATGCATACACTGTGTGTGGTTTAGTTCCCTATTGTCACACCCTTCTCTGGCTCGATGCCCCTGATGAATGAATAATGTGGATGCTATTAAAAATGGGACCTTACATTTTAGTGCAGTCGATTTGAGTACTTAAGACCAGGCGAGTAATTGGGATCCAGCAGGACTTTCCACTTAGTGACAAGAAGAAGGACGGCTCAACAAAGTTTTACTGTGGCTAGTGAAATTCCATTCTTTAGTGGGGAGGCAGATGCAGGAGAATTTTTAAAATGAATTGAGGAAATAAGCAGTGTTGGTGTTTGGACCCCTCAGACTTGTTTCAATGTGGCAAAAATTAGGTGTAAAGGTGAGGCTAAATTTTTTGTTAGGGAAGATTAAGAGATGGCTGCTATTAACTATTTTCAGGTGTTTAAAAAGAGTTATTTGCAATAATTTTATAAAGAAATCAGAGGTAAATTGCAGATTATTTTCAAAATGTCTGCTAGAGAAGGGGTAAGGCAATATGCAACCTGATTACAAGCATTGGGGAGAACGACTTTGTTAAAGGTGGAAGGGGAAGGAGAAGCAAATAATGTAAAGCGAGAGATTGCAAATGAAATTTTACACAATAAAATGAAGGAAAGGTTTGTGAAAGGTTTCTTTAATTTCAGAAACCTGAGACACTAGCTCATGCCATCAGTTTTGCAGAGGATCAGGAGGAAAATGAAATTAGATTCACATCTAAAGCTTACAGATTAAATGCAGTAGAAAGTGACAATAGCGGGTCGAATGAGGAAGAATTAGAAAAAAATATGGAGCGAAATAGCTAGAAAGGTAGATGAATAAGTGGAATTAAAATTGGCAGAGAGAGACTAAAATAGAACAAGAGATGTTAAAATGGTAACTGGAGAAATCAAACAAAGCCCAAGGAGAAATAAGGATAGCCGAACCCAGTTTAGAGAAAAAGTATGTGGTATTGATAATGAGATAAAAGGGGCAAATTCTAACAGGAGAGATACGGTGTTTTCACTGTCGATGACTGGGACATTTGGCTCGTAACTGCGACAGGAGAGTTGCAAGGGCGCCAGACTGCTATTATTTTGGAATGTTTGGTCATGTAATGAGAGAATGTCACCTGAGATTGAGAGAATATCAGGAGGGGGTGAATAGCAAAAGGGGAAAGGAGCAAAATGTGAAAGTAAGACAAGGAGATGAGATCCAGTCAAAAAATGCCACCAGAACCTCCCGCCAAAACTAAAGAAAGGCAGGCTAATTAAGAGACTTAATGATTTAATGTTTACTGATTTGGCCTCAGAACCTAGAGATTTGGTGGTAGTTGGATATGCAAACAATATTGCTATACTATTTTGGTAGATTCGGGTTCTAGGGTGACTCTGATTGGAGAACAGACAATTCAGAAATTAAAATTCTGAGGGTTATTATGTAAAAGAGATTAGGATGCCAACATTAAATTTAGTAGGTGTCACTGGAGCATATCTAATTAAATTAAGGTTGGCAGGAAGATTTTACAAATTGAAGTGTTATATTTAGAATAGCAGACGGGATTAGTCCTATTAGGCTATTTTAGGAAGAGATATGTTGAGAAAATTTGGATTTATAATAGATTTTCAGAGATTTATAATGCATGATGAGATAAATAAGATTTTCTTTACAGGAGGATGGAGTTACTGTATGCAGCAGAGGGATCGGGCAGAGGTAACAACTATTAGAGAATTCATTGATGCAGTTTCAGTTAGATTAGTGAAGAATTATTCAGTTCACCTTTACAGTGAAAAAATATGTGAAGGAAGAGTGATAGAAGCAGATGAGAAAACAAGAACATCCGTATTAGAGCCTCTAAATTTAAATAATCCAGGATTGATTGGAGCTATTGTGTTAGATACTGTGTCAAAGAGGAATACTATTCCAGTGCGTATTATGAACTTTTCAGGGGAAAACTTTTTAATTAATAGAGAAAAAGGTAGTAGGCTACATATTTGAGGCTGAAATGGAACAGGTGGAAAAGAGAGAAATGTAAATAAAAGTGAATTTTTGAAATTGTTTAAATTAGATCATTTGGGAGAAATAATGAAACAACAGTTAGAAGTCCTTTATGAATACAATGATTGTTTTGCCCAATCAGATTTTGATCTAGGATACTCTGGAATAACAAATCATGAAATAAATACAGGGAATGCACCTCCCATAGCATAGGCTCCATACAGGAAACCATATGCTCAGAGGAAAGCTATGAGTAAATTAGTGAACTTTTAAAGAATGGTGTCATTGAAGAAAGCCGTAGCCCCTGGACTGCACCTGCACTGTTAGTCAAGAAGAAATTTAACACCTATAAGCTTGTGGTTGTCTATAGGAAACTGAATAGGATAACAAAAGTGGATGCGTACTCCTTACCTAATATACCAGAAACTTCGTCACAGCTAGATAACTAAATTTTCATAAAATTCTTATGTGGATAATGCATATGATTAACTTGAGAATAAAATAAAACTCTTTTTCCACGACGAAACAGGAATTGAACGAAAAGAAAAAGACCGAAAATAAAATGAAAAATAAAACCTGAGCTTGTAAGCGCTTTTCGAAACCTCTGCTTTCATCATTCAGCAGCCAAGGAGCACCTCGAGAGAACTTGAGAGAACTGACTTGGAATAGAACATGCTGAGTATTTACAATGGACAGAAGCCGATCATGACAAAAATATCCAACTGAATTTTATTGATTGGGTAAGTGCATCGCCCATTTGATCAATGGTGATCAAACAGAATTGAGACCTTTGATTTATGATTTAAGGTACGGATATGACTCTCCCTCTATTTTTAGTCCAGTTGAGGGTAGTGATTTTATCCATGAACTTTTTTAACTTCCTCTTCCTGACCAAATTGGCGATGGTACATGTGCTATAGCCATTTTTAACTTCAATATCTGTACGTAGAAAATAAATATAAGGACCCGCATCTGTATAAGAAAATGGATATGCAAGGCTTAAGCAGAATAGAGATGCTAAATACCCAAAATTATTCAATCTGGAGTTTGAGATTGTCAGCATTACTTCAAGGTAAACATTTATGTTGTAACGTTCCAGTGGAAGTTAGTGATTGCGTCCGACGGGAGGGGGAGGGTGTAGTTTTGTTTTACGGGTTATTGCGCGTTTTCTGGGTTTGTTATAATAGAGCAGTGGGTGGGGGTAGTGCGAGTTACGTGTATGGAAGCGTCAATTGGTATGCTTGGATGTTTTTTTGTGTTAGTTAATGTTTAATGGTGCATGTTATGTTAGAAAATTGTCTTTTGCTGAGCTTTCTGTGAAGCAAAAATGTTGTTATGTAATGTGTTTGTTGCGATTATGAGCGGTTGTTGCAAAGGTTTTGAAAAGAGTGTATGAGAGTGAAGTTTGAATTGTTGTCGTATTTTCGCTGTAATGGTAATGTTTTATTTGTTTAAAAGAGAAAGAAGAGGTTCCTAATTTAGAGTAAAAGGAAATTCTTCTCTTCTTTTTTTTCTTGTGGCAAGCCAACGTGTCTTTCGCAGCGGGCACACAAAAAGAGAATAATGTGAGATATTTTGCTAATGTGGAGACAGGAACGGATGATTTGAATGTTCAGGAGGAATCCCGGGATGAGTGTGGGGGAGCTAGCCAAGAGATGGGGAGTGTGGCTACCTGGAGGACGGGTGTGGAAGTGTTTCAGCAGATGCGAAACCAGCTTGAAGTAGGAATGAGGAGTTACGTCGGAGTGGCATACATTCAGGAAACACTGAGACGTAAAAAAAAGAAGACAAGGAGGAGTAAGTCTAATCGGCGTGGGAGGAGGGTTTGTAGTGAGTTTAATGACAAAAAGCTGAAACGATGCCAGCAAGTCGGGACTGAGAAGAGCATAGTATATGAGTCGGAGAAGGATATAGGTAGTAAGGGTGGAAGGCGAGAGGCTGAATGGGATGAGGAATTGGAGGATGAATTTAGGAAATATGAGCATGTGTGGGAGGAGGAGTCATTATCTGGCATATACGAGTGCGAGGTATCGACGATTTTTCTAGGGAGAGGTGAGACAGGTTATCGTGAATTAGATTGGTAGAGGGGTGCTTTTTCGAGTGGGTGTTGTGTATGTTAATTGCTGGGTTATTTGTTTTGTTATAATTAAGTGTCTTATTGGAGAATATGAAGGGTTGGTATGAATTGCTGATTATGCTCGAGCCGTATCCAGTGGGGTACGCTCAAGGCTTTTCGTCAGGCATATATAACGTTCCAGTGGAAGTTAGTGATTGCGTCCTTTGAGAAGGGGGGGTGTAGTTTTGTTTTACGGGTTATTGAGCGTTTTCTGGGTTTGTTATAATGGAGCAGTGGATGGGGGCAATGCAAGTTACATGTATATAAGCATCATTGGTATGCTTGGATGTTTTTTTGTGTTAGTTATTGTGTTTTTTAATGGTACATGTTATGTTAGAAAATTGTCTTTTGTTGAGCGTTCTGTAGAGCAAGAATGTTGTTATGTAATGTGTTTGTTGTCGTTATGAGCGGTTGTTGCAATGGTTGTGAAAAGAGTGTATGAGAGTGAAGTTTGAATTTTTGTCGTATTGTCACTGTAATGGTATTGTTTTATTTGTTTAAAAGAGAAAGAAGAGGTTCTCTTTTTAGGAGTAAAAGGACATTCTTCTCCTCTTCTTCTTTTTTTGTAGCAAGCAAACGTGTCTTTCACAGCGGGATTTTGACAGCCATGTTAGAACGCTGCGTTTGCGGAGCCGAAAATGTTTATTTAATAAACATTTGGTAATATACTCCATGGTTCTTTAATTGCTTTTTAAGTAAAAAGAAAATATGAAGTGTGTTTTATTTCGCTAGTTTGGTTCTGCATTTTTGTTTTAATTTTGTCTATGATTCCTCATGCTACGTTGAAACCTTGTCGAGCGAGTTTGTAAATACCCGATTTTGGTCAATGAGAGGTTGTTTTATAGACACATTCGCCCGCTATTGATGATGACAACACAATTTTGGTGAGTGACTGATTTTTATTGTTCATTCCGCCCGAACGCGCAAAGACACTTGGAGAAGGGTTTGATATCGGCGCTCCGCCAATCCTCTCGCAGATGGCACCGATTCAAAACGAGACTCAAATT
>JAHWFO010117712.1:192857-243974 GCA_023313115.1 Rhysida immarginata | reverse complement strand
AGTCTCTGTACACTTTTGTTTTAGATATTAAGCGTATGAGTGCATTCGTACAGTCGTGGGCAGTTTGCTTGAGGGAGCTTCGCACTGGCAAGTAGAGGGGGGTCGAGCGCAAAGGTCTCACTAGCCACAGCTCGGTTGCCGGTCTACGCACGGAGCCTTCTGTGAGGGAGTCGGCTGCTCGCTAGAGGACGCTGGGAAGAGTCACAGTGATAACTGGACGCTGGGAAGGGTCTCCTCCCCCCTAGCTGATCATTAAGGAGGTGCAGTGCGCGAGTTGAGCGTACACATTTGGAGCACATTCGGGGCACAGTGTCTCATATGCAGATTAATGTCTCTGGTTACATGTACCTCTTCAGCCATGCTTTAGTTGAAACCCTCTGTTGCATTTATGGCTGTCACTCCTGTACATTGCTAGCTCGAGGTCTGAGACGAGTAACGCCTCAATTTGATGCATGGTTTTAGGAAAGTAGTTTATGAAAAGGCCCCAGATTTTTGTTAGTACATGGTATATGTTGGGTATTGTTTTGCAGTTGTTGTAAAAGAATATGATAAATAATATAATGGTAGTGAAATCTACCACGATGTCAGGTCTCACATGGATTAATTTGGTTCCGAAGCCTAGCACCACACTCCCTCAGTGCAATTTTTGTATCTAGTTGTATTATTATCAGACACTACGGGGGCGGGGTCGCTACAATATCATATACTGGAGGAAGATTAGCCAGACAAAGATTCTAAAGATGAAGCAAAATTGAAAAAAATGGGAACTCTGGTCGAAGGAAAACCATGAGGTCTATGCAGCCATTATTCTTTCAATCTCTCCAGATCAGGCCTTAGCCATTAAGGGAAAAATCGAGCAAAGGATATATGGGAATGCTTAAAGAAAAGATATGCAGGGTTGGAATTCCAGAAAAAAACCAAACTCAGGAGAGAGATTGCACGGCTTAGCAAATTAAGCGATTAAACGGATGGTTATCTGCTGAGATGCCAGAAATTAGTTAATGAGTTAAATGAGTGTGGAGAACGTGTTGAAGATCAAGAGTTAGTAAGTTATATAATAGAAGGTTTACCTAGAAAATATGCTCAGGTGGTTACCTCACTGTATTCCATATCAGATGTAAACTTTGAAACGGCCAGAGATGCTTTAATTCATTTTGAGGAAAAATATATACTCCAATCAGATGACACAAAAGCATTTATTACATATGAATATAAAAAGAAAATTAAATGCTTCACTTGCGGAAAAATCGGACATAAATCTCGTAATAGTTGGCATAGAAAAAGATCATCTAAGGAAGGAGCATTTCGACAATTTCAGGCTAGTGATGCAGAAAAGATAGGGAATAAGACATTCAATAGTTACTCAAACGCATCTGGGAATCACAAAAAGTATAATTATAAAAAAAGAGAAGAAACTACCAATTTTATGCGAGAAAATGCATTTCGTGCAAACACCCTTATTGGGGATTAAAAAAATATGAATGAAATTTTATCCAACGTGACTTGGATAGTGGATTCAGCAAGTTCATCTCATATGATAAATGATGATTGTAAATTGATTAATGCTGTTCCAGAATTTATACAAATAGCAACTGCTGAAGAAAATCGACAAATTGAATCGAAGGAGAGAGGATCACTAAAGGGATTCACTGAAACAAAATATAATACAAGAATACCAATTAAAATGAATGACGTTTTAGAGGTACCCGACCTAAGAGAAAACTTAATGTCAGTGTCACAGCTGGTGTTGAAAGGAAATAAAGTTGTCTTTAATAAAAATGGAGTCACTATAATCAACCAAACAACCTGTCAAATGGTAGCATCTGGTTTATTAAAAAAAAATGCGTTCATGATAGATATGCTAATTAATAGTTCAAAGTATGAGGAAAGGTGTATGTCTGCAAACTGTGTTGATATCCAGACATGGCATCGAAGGTTAGGACATATTATTGAAAAATATCTTCAACAATTAGTCAATAAAAACATAACCAAGGACTTGACAAAATTATGTGGGAAAATTGAAAATATGCATAGTCACTAAGCAGATTAGGAAGCCATTCAAGACATGTGATGAAGACAGCAGTTAGGAATATTAGAACGAATATATATAGATTTATGTGGCCCATTCAAGTGATAGGAGGAAGAACGTATTTCATGATAATAATTGATGAATATCGTCGACAAATCTTCGTCGAGTTTCTGAAATCCAAAGATGAAACCACTGAAAAATTAAAAGAGGTTATAGAACTATGGAAAAATGAAAGAGGAAAAAAATTGAATTCTATTAGAACGGATAATGGAGGAGAATTTTGCAATCATAATTTGAGACACTACCTTTTGATGAATGGGATTAAACATGAATTGATACTCCATATCCCCCCCAATCAAACGGAAGAGCAAAAAAAGGTAACAGGACGATTGTAATTATAACAAGAAGTTTGTTAAAAGATGGTGAACTGCCATTATCATTTTGGGCAGAGGCAGTAGCAACAGCATCATATTTGCATAATATAACTCTTACAAAAGTAAAGGAATAAAACACTATCAGAAATTGGGTATGGGAAAAAGCCCTGTATGAAGCATCTGCGATTATTTGGGTGTTTGGCATATTACAAGAATCTTACGGATAATGTAAAGAAATTGGATGATCGTAGCATACCCGCCATATTTGTCGGATATTCTAGAAAGAGAAGAGCATGTAGGTTATATAATCAAGTCAAGCAAAAGATAACTGAATCATGTGATGTAATATTTATTGAAGACAAAACAAGATTTATAAAAGAATTAGATAAATTAAACGAAAAATAATATATAAATATTGATGAATTGTTTTCGGTCAACGAGAATGAACTTGGTAATGAAATGGAAAATGATGAGCTAGCTACATGAATAGAGTTAAAAACAACCGGTGATTATTATCATGATGACTAGAATACTATGGAAAAAGACAATGTACATAGTAAAGAAGATGTAAATAATCATATGGAAGTGTGCCACCCACGTGCGGGGGCGGGACTCCCTTGTGACCCTTCGACAAATCTAAACCCCGGAACGTGGAGGCAAGGGAGGGTAGAACTCGATTAGGTCAGAAAAAAAAAAGGCCAATCAGTGTGTTTCAAACAAAAATAGACATATTTAATCAAATGCTGAATTCTCAAAACGTTACACTGTTAAAATTCTAATTACCATTAAAAATTAAATATTAATCAACTCAGGGGCCCCCTAACAAATAAACTAATTGATAATATCTAAACAACATAATATCCTTCTAACATTCTATGCAACTTTACATTTTCATAATATGCCTTAAACATATGGCATCTTGCCGACATAAGTGTCCCGGAACCATCCAGGGTAAACATACCCTATTACTCACGGCACTGTGTACCAGCCACTCCCTGTCCACATGAAACGAGATCAATGAGCTCCAAGATAAGGCCAACGCTAGAACGCGTCGCGTATCCCTTTTATTTTCTTAGTAAGGGGAGGAATACAGTAACCCCTAAAAATCGTCCAATAGAGCAACTTCTATTGACGCAACACAAGACCTCTTGGGCTCAAACACACAAAATTAGCGTGAACAGATATGGGCGACTATTTACCATACACACCTATGCCCTCCTATTACTTCTTCATTCCAACTTAGTGCTCGGGAACGCTTATGTGAGCTCAGCTGTACAGCTTCTGGTTTTGTCTAATGAAATCGTGTTACTTTGTTGCAAATGATTTTAAACTTAAAGCAACACCATACATTTAGCCACTATAAATTAGTGGAACTGTAAAAGACTTGTTTTTCTTGAAAACTAAACGCGAGCGTCCACGGCAATAAAATCAATTGTCACTATCGCTCAAATGCGCATACGTCAAGCATCGGGAAAGATACGGTAAGCAGGGCGACATGTTTTTTAGACTAACACCAGACTTGAGAAAGTTCTCTTAACCGACGTGGGACAAATTCTTCTAAATAAAAAAAAGAACGGTCTCACCAATCATGTGGGCATGATGTTTTCTCAACTTCGATGATTTCCGCACAACAGAAGAACATCACCAATGAACCAAGGCTTAGACATGGGCAGCGTTCGATTCAAAGCAGTTCTCTTGCAATTCTTTCCACAATTAATTAAAATAACAGCATGCCCGGTCAATTTATAGCGATTATAAAGTTCCGTTGCACACTAATTATTTTAATTCAATTGCCACAAGAAGCTACGTATAAGCTAAGTGCAAGCGCCATTTTCGAACTTCGCTTCGATGTGCACTTATTTCTCATTGCTTGCACTAGCGATTTCACATACGTCCATCCTCATCAAAAATTTGAGAAGAACACAAAATATTAAAATTTTAAAACATTTATTTTTAACAATAACAAAGCATAAAGAAAAACTGCAATTCTTTTCAGAATCCCTCCTCGCTGCAACAGAGCCCAGCGCTGCTGCTGAAACTATTGTTGCCACGAACAGAAATTTCAAACTTCTCCCAACAATTACGTTAAACACAATTTATTATTTCGGTTATAACAACGTTCTACAACACACTAAGTTTCACATAACGACCGCAAACAATGATCAGATTATCATAGCAATTTAGATAAAACAGACACATTAACGAGCATAAACACACCGAGACGCAAACAAACCACTCACACAGGAGCACCTCCCCCACCATACACACTCACACTGACTTACAGTCACAGAAGAATCAATCGATGTTAAAAGTAATCTTGAAAAAGGTGTAGAAGATCATAATAGTAGTCAAGATTTGTTAGAGGTAGGTAGTATGGAAAAAAGGAGAGGAAGAAAAAAAGGATCATCAGAACAAGTTATAGATAAAAGACGAAAGAAAGAAAGAGAAGAATACGAGCAATTGATGATTGAAAGAAGAGTACAATTGTCTTCAAGAAAAAGGAAGGAAATTCTAAAATATAGTACAATTGCAGTCACGGAATTAATTCCGAGAAGCCGTAAAGAGGCTATAGAGTCCAAGGAAGCAGACAATTGGAAAATGTCAATTGAACAGGAAATAAATTCTATTAGGTAGCATGAAGTCTGGGAAGAGGTTAGGAAAGAAGATGATATGAAAGTCATAAATAGCAAATAGATATTTTCTATCAAGGAGAAAGATGGTAAACCTGTATATAAAGCAAGACTGGTAGCGGACGGCTCACGACAAAGATGTGGAATAGATTACAAGGAATCTGCGAGTCCAGTAAGGAGAGTTGAATCACTTAGAACTTTACTCGCACTAGCTTCAATATACAATTATCAAATCAAATATTTTGATGTGGAAACGGCATACCTTCGTGTTACCACCCAAAATATTAGACTTCAAGCAAGATACGGTACTTAATATCACAGGCAGTCTATACGGATTACCAGATGCAGGCAGACATTGGTTCTTGAAGTTCAAAACTGTCTTGGACTCGATTGGACTCAGATCTACAAAGAATGATCCATGTGTATATTCTGGGGAAATCAATCATCAACGAATTTATATAGGAGTGTATGTGGATGATTGTGTAGTACTTAGTGCCTCATCAAATAAAATAGATCAATTGATTGATAAGCTTAAACAGAAAAATATAAAAATAAAAATGTCCGCAGATAGCAATAAGTTCCTTGGAATAAATATAAAGCAGCATAATTGGAGCTACTCTATTGATCAAACTGATTATATTAATGAAATTTTATTGATATTTGGAATGATGGAAAGTAAACCAATTAAATCCCCTGGAACCGTGGGACAAAACTTGGATGAATTTGAAAATTCTGGAAAAATAGATCCATCGTATTATCAAGAATTGATTGGAAGCTTCGGATATCTATCTGTAGCTACTAGACCCGGTATTTCTTTTACTGTCTGCAAACTATCAGAATACCTAAAAGACACAAGAGATACTCATTTGCTGGCAGCTAAAAGAGTACTTAGATGTCTTAATGGAAAGAAAGAAAAGAAACTAGTCTTCAATAACATTCCAGGAAATTTACAAATATTTTGTGATGCTATTTGGGGTACATCCAAGGAGGCTCGTTCGTTTAGGGGAAATGGTAATCAGTTGGCAATCCAGCAAACAAAAACTTGTGGCTATGTCGACAATGGAAGCGGAATTGATCAGTGCTTCAGAGGCCATAAGTGAAGGCATTTAGTTCAAGAATTTCTTGAGTGAGCTAGGTTTCGACACTTTACTTGCACAACCTATATCAATATGTAGTGACAGCAAGTCAGCCATTGACTGGATTGACAGCCTGAAGACATCTCGTAAAAATCGGCAATTTTGTCGTCGACATTATTTCGTACAAGACGAGATTCAAGAAGGTCACTTTAAAATAAAATATGTGGCTTCAAAAGATCTTGCAGCAGATATTTTAACAAAAGATGTTCATAGTGAACTATTGAAAAAACACCTAAATAATATTAAATTAACATTTATTTGATTTCGTTATACTGCAAGAACGAAAAAAGCAGGATTTGTTGGGATAGTTCGTTATAGCAGTATTGTTAAGTTTATATTGTTAAGAGACTAAGTTTTATCGTCTTAAGTTTTGTAGGGTCAAGAGATGCCGTTACTTATGTAAGAGTTTTTAAGTGTTTCCCCCCTATTGTTGTTAAAAATAGAAGCATTATAAGTTTTGTTCTAAGGAAAGCAAAGAGCTCTTGGAAGGCCTTGTATTATATCAACAGGAATGTATCTCAGTAGTATTCTTGTTTATAACAATTTAACTCAGATTGAATCAATTAAATATTTTCAGTTTTTCTGCTTGTTTCAAGTATTTTTAGTGACCATTTACATTAAAAGAGCGATCCACAAGAAAACCAACAGTTGATTATAATTAAATTACATTTCATTTTAAACTCCATGTGAAACAAATTACTATTTATTTTGAATTCATAAAAGGACAAAAATTAAAATTTTCCAGAAATTTTTTTTTTACAATTTCCAGACTGAATAAATTTAATTTTGAATTAAAAGTCATTTTACAAATTTTATGTTTTGGTGATTAAAAACATAACATTATTTAGCTAAGCATAGAGAAGTTTCTTATAACAGGGCAATGATGTTGAAAATATTCTTAAGTGCTAATCTCCACTCGCAAAAAAAAAACCTGGTAAACAAAGCAAATGAGCACAAGTTTATCTTGGACATTTCATAGCATTCTCCAAGTATCTACTTTTTTTAACAACTAGGAGAATGGCACCTCAGGACTTTTTTCAACATCTTTGCCCTATTACAAGAAATTTCTTATGCTCAGCTGAGCAGCATTATATTTTTCAGCCTCAAAACATATAAAGTTATACAATTCCAAATAATTTATTTGCCTTGAAAAAGTCTAAATTTTTTGGTTCTTTATAAGTTCTAATCTTTTGCTTTTATGAATTTCAAAATTAATGCTAAATTGCTTCCTAATGAATTTAAAATCAAGTGTAAATTATTATAATAAAATGTTATTTTTTATGAAGAGTTAAATTTCTTAATTTTTTTCCATGTATTTTATAACATTTTCTACATTAAATGCATTACAATTCGTATGAATCTGATTATAATTTAAAAAGATTTTATTTATGAGTGATTTTCAGATATTTTCTTTTTTTTCTGTGATATTAACTTTTTCCCAGCAGAGGTGGCCGGATTCAGCCATGGCGGCTGAATTTGCATGGCACGAAATTTAAATACGTCTAATTAAAATATTATTTGGTGTAGCTCTCTAATTTTTTTAAAATTTAATTCAAATGCAATTTTTCATAAATTATATGCACTGAAAGGCTCAAACAAATACATAAAATTAAATAAAGAGCATTTTTATCGTGCGTTTCCCTTTACAAGGACAGTGTTGTTTATCGATCTTACAGAAGCTCATATGACATTCTTTCTTATGCTATGGGGCCCTACGTTTATACATTATCCCAGATGTTTATTGTTTAATTTATTTAAAAAAACCCGGGCAAAAATTATTATAAAAAAAGAAATTACTACTTACACAAGCAGCTGCATACACAGCGCCTTTGCCGCAAAATTTGAAATGATATCCTCGAAAACGACTTTATAGGCATCGGGGATACAATATATTAAAACAAAAAGTTTGCATAAACGTTTCATTTTAGTATATATTAATTTTTTCCATCAATTTACGTAAATTAATTTGATATTACTATGTTATTTGAAACCCTGTGTAAACACGACATTTTGATGACGTCACATTACACATAACGTCAGAGATTCCATAAAATCAGTGATCCGTAAACTTTGCTACAGCGAACATACAAGAGAGGTGTATATCGTTTGAAATCCACGTGCAGCCAGTGCAGCATCCATTTACCCCTTGATTTTCTGTACTTTTTTACAGGTATGTATATCTGATTTTGATTTATTATGCAAATTAAATAAATAGTAATTATTACTTCTTTTATTTTTAACTTATTTATATATATTTTAGTGAAACAACATTTTACTACATCAACAACATTTGTTTCAGTTTGTTTACCTCAGCTTTTATCAGGTATAGAAATTTCCAATTCCTTATTTACGTTTTTCTGGATATTCAGGATTTTTTTTTTCTTGCAGGTACTTTGTCACAACGAATCGTCCCTTTTGCTTAATCATCTCTTCTTATGCATGAATTCTTTATCATTTTGTAAGTGTTTGCGATGACAATAATTTCAATTCTTATTTCAATACAGACAGACAATTTCACAAATAAAAGTTGTAAATTTTGATTTTTAATAGCAAGTGTTTTCCCATTTAGGTGCCAAGTTCTTTTTTTTAAAAAAAAGTTACATAAGATAAAGCAAAAGTAGAAAAACACAGCATATGACTTAAACTTTTTATAATTATTGCTTTCATTCATGGTTATTTCGTCTTTCTGTGTGAAAAGTAAAGCTAGGGCTTAAAATATATTATAAAAAGTAATAATATGTTGCCTAAATATCTGTTTCAAGTGTTTTCCTTGCAAAATCATTTTTTGTTCTTGTATAGGTCTATAAAAGGTCGTATACATCTAATTACAATCAGACTATATATATTTTAGTAAGTCTAAAACACAGATTTTAGGTATGTCAATATTAAATTTACATTAGATAAAGCAATAACATAACTTTTGTTATAAGTCATAGGCACGGCTTATGACTTATAACTTTTGAAGTTTATTGATTTCATTCAGGGATTTTTCTCTCGGTGTATAATTTTAAATTGTCATTATTTTAGAAAATGCAGAAATTTTTAGGTGCTGAGGAGATGATGCAGGCAATGGGAGTAGACAGTGATCTGCTAAGATCGGATGAAGACGATATGAGTGATTTCGGTGAAAGTTTGGGTGATTCTAATGAGGAATGGGTTGACGGTGATGTAATCATTGAAGTTTTCATTCCAGATAATCTACCGGAACCCCAAGACCTTGATTATCATACAGAGACATCGCGGTTTGCATTTTCTTTGATTCTACTATGACACTTGTTATCGTTTATGGCAATCTCAATATATTTAAAAAATTTTTTAAGAAAAAAGCAGCAATCTGAAAATGTATTCTTAAAATAGCAAAAAGAAAATATTTGTTATTATTCTGAATAATATTATTCTCCTCTAGAGCACCAAGACTACAGCAGAAGAGTCCACGGCCAGCTGATTTCATACCAGATAGTCCATTAGAACAACATGATGATCCAACACCTGGGCCAAGTTCAATTAGTATTTCGCGGTTTGCATTTTTTTTCTTTGCAAGCATATGCATATCATTTATCGCATTGTCATTGTTTTTTTAAATGTTCAGTGAATGCAGCAATCCTAAAAAATATTTTTATAATTGCCACATATTCTTTGTTATATTCTAAATTAGAATATATTATTCTCTCTTTGTGTATGTTGCGTTAGCGAAATTCTCCTGTGGGGGTAAATTAAGGTCATTGAGCCCTGCCTCGGATGAAACGAGCGCTGTTAAAAGTCACTCCAACCTCTTGATTTATGCAATTATAACGTTTAAACTGACAACAGACAATGAGTGCCCAGCTGGAAGAAGAAAACTACAATGTCCTTTATGGATATAATGTTGAAGATTATGATGGTCCTAATTTGAAGGACCATGGTTTTAACCCATCTAGACCTCCTGGCGTTCATCAAGGGCATCTTTTTACGAAGTCCTTCTTGCAATCTATCATGCCCCTTGCCCTATTTAAGTGGTTTTTTGATTCAGCAATTATGTCTGATATTGCTACTCATACAAATGCATATGTATTTTAGAAAAGCAAAGCTATGCCAATCATGATGGGACTTGGAATATGATCTCAGTTGAAGAAATATTCAAAATGATTGGCATAATAATTTATATGGGCATCATTAAACAGCCTGATTTCGATATATATTGGAGTACCGATTGGTTTTGGGGACGTGATATAATTCGAGAAACTATGGCACGTGATAGATTCAAGGGATTAATGGCATTTCTTCACGTAGTTGATCCTGCAAATGAAGTTCCTAATGGTCGGCTTAAGAAAATAAGACCTCATTGGGAGAAAATATGTGTTAATTGCGAAAAATTTTTCCAGCCTCATAACCATACTGCTGTGAAGGAACGAATGGTAAAACCGTATTCGACAACATCTAGGATGAGACAATTTATGAAAGATAAGCCAGTCCGTTTTGACTGTATGCTTTGGGTTTTGACGGATTCCATAACAGGATATACTTGGAAATTCTCTGTGTATACAGGGGCTTGTGAAAAATTTAGCTCCCATGGACTTGGCTACGATATTGTTATGTCAATTACAAAAAAATTGCAGCAGCATGGTTATAGGTTATATCTAGATAACTATTATACATCCCCTGTTTTGTTAAATGATTTATGAAATTTAGGGATATTATGCTGTGGCACTTGCAGAGAGACCAGGCGACAATTTCCTTTTGCCTTGCGTAATGGTCAGACCTGGGGTAAAAGCGCTGAAAGAGGGGCAGTAAGGTGGTTGAGATCAGAAAATATTCTCTACCAGCAATGGAATGATACCAAGATTGTTAAGTTGGCATCTACAATGCACAAAGCTAATGACTATGCCATTGCCAAACGATATAAAAATTTGACAGAAAAAAGACTCGAATTGAGCTGCCTAGCCATGGAAGAATACAATAAGTACATGGGTGGCGTAATCTTTCGAACCATCTGATTAACAGCTAAAATGTGCTGCACAAATGCTTGCATTGGTGGAAGACTTTGTTCTTTCATACCATCGATATAGCCATTGTGAATTCTTATATAATATTCTGCGCCCTTAGAAAAGCATATCCAGAAATAAACGAGTTGCAGAGGAAAAAACCTATAGCCAAAAGGAGTTTAGAAAAGAATTAAGTTCTCAACTTATGGGATTCAGCCCCGATGCTAAATAGAAACTGCAATTACCCAAGGAAGTAAATGATCCTCATATCCAGAACACATAGAAAAAAGAATAGTGTGTGGCATCTGTAGGAGGTTTTGAACTTTCTGGTGTGTGGAAAGTGTGATTTGCCAATTTGCCTGCAAAAAGACAGAACCTGTTTTAAAGTTCATGTTTTTAATAACTGATGATAATTTTAGAAATACAGGGCTATTATGAATGACTCATTGGTTTTCAGAACATTTTATATTTTTAGATATTATTGATATTGAGAAGAAGTGCACACACTCTATGAATTTTTCGTGGGCACTAGTAAGGATTGGTCTATTCATAGAGCCCTTATGCTTTTTTCCATGTGTCATTATTTCTGTATATGTAATACTTTAGAAAATACACTGTGTTGAAATCTGATAAATCGTTTTTATTTAAATTTGTTTAGCAGTGATTTAGTGAAGTAAATTCCAGGAAAATTTGGATAAAAACTCTTCATATTCAAACTATCTGGTTATAGTCTAATAAAATATTATTATCTCTAAATTTTAAATTAATATTAAATTCTAACAAAATATAACTCTATGTAGATATTTAGCATAGAACTTTCTTTAATTTATCCTGATCATAATTTAATTCTAAACTTTACTATATAAAATGTATTACTTCAATTTTGTTTGCATTTGCCATATGAGGTAATTCCCGAATTTCCTAGTATTTTGTTTATTGTTATCATCCCCATCTCTTGTTCTGCTTTCATCAATGTTTGCTGCTAATATTAATTTTGCTTTTTTCCATTTTTCACTTACAGTAGAACAACATGGAGAAAAATAAAATGGTTAGATTTTTCATTATTTCAGGTACTTGGATGTTTGGGTCACATAACTTCTACTCCATACATATACTTTCCAAAAAATAGGTGACAATAAAATATGTTTTAATTTAAACTTATCTTCTATATGGTTTGTGAAACTTTATCATACTTAACATCATTTTCAGGGCTCAATCATCATCTGATGCTGTAGTTACATACTTCTCACGAAACCAACGTTATATAATGTCCACAGGTAATTAGGAATTGATTGCAGAGGCCCACTTTGTCTGATGTCACTGGGTATCTTGTTTGAGCCAATGTTTGTGCTACAAAAAGCAAAATCAGTTTCTGATTTCATTTCTGATAAATTCTATTTATTTTTTAGGTCTGAATTGCGGCTCTCATTTTGTGTTCACGAGTAAGAGTTAATTTCTCTCTTATTTCATATGATAATTTTCAGAAAATCTTCGAGATTAGCCAAGGATATGTTCCTAGCTGTTACATTAATAAATTTTTTTTTTTAAATTAGGAATTCATAAAAGTAATTCTCCCTCTGTCCCAAAATATGGTTTACATTTTAAAATATTTTGTACCGATATGTATACAATATTTTGGAATAGAGGGAGTATAACTTTTGTAATATGTATGTACTTCTTTATAATTTTTATGATGATTATGGTGTAATTTATGATTGTAAATGTTTTATGTATGAGATATTTATTTCTGTAAATGTTTTGTGTATGCAATATTTATGAATAAAACATAATCAGTGTTGTTATTTCTAAAATTAATAAGCAAATTCTGAAAATGTATCTGCGACCAGTGAATAAACTATTCAAAAAACTCCAAACTCAATTTCGTTTCATAAATATTTTTATAAAAATAAAATATTTACTATTATGTCTCTGTAAGATGCTGCATGATCTCTTTGTCAAAAGCAGCAAATCTCATTTAGAATAAACAAACTTATTAATACCAAAATCCTATGCGAAATTGAATCTGCATTTGAAATTACAACAGAGGTTTCATTCTTTTAGTCTTAACCTAAACTCAATATTACCCGTATCTTCAAATATTTCTAGAAATTAAAATATTTATATAAATATTACTAAGGCAATCATTTGCATGTTACATTTCTCAAAATGAGAAAGATTATTAAGATAGCAATTTTTAAAAATTAAATAAATAATATAAATTCGCGTTTTGATTATTATATACAATACTTTTCTAACAAAAAATAAAGCTTGAAATTATATTTGTGAAAGTGACATGATTATTGTATAAAAATAATCAAATATGACTTCCCTGCATAGCTGTTACTTCCCTGCAGGGCTTTCATTGAGTTTACTATAACAAGGTTTTCACCTGCAGCAGGTGCAGGTGATTTCGATAGTGATTCACATACCTCTACATAAATATTCATAACAAAAAACGTAATCGAAATTAAAGAAATTTTTTTTTATTGTACACAAGACATTTCACAGCAACTTTTGACTATTTTCGTTTTTCCAGAGACTGAAATAATTACTTACTACAATTTCTTTTCATCAAGGTATGATGTGTTTCTTTTACTTTTTAAAAAAATCGTTATAATTAGGGAATAACATAAATTATAAATCAAAAGAAAATATATTCAAATACGCATATAAAATATTTGAAAACAAAAACGAGCTTTGGTGAATTCATAAAAAGATCTTTTTCATCTGTATGCAAAAGTAGCAATTATTCCTTAAAAAATGATAGCTGGAAAAAGGTTAATGATTGTGATTTTTATTTAGGAAACGGGTCAATTTGAAAGTTTTAATAGATAAGGAAACATATCTTAAATGTTTTTATTTTCATTGTATACATGAAACAAAATCATGTACAGACATAAAATTAACTTTTTTAATCGTTCAGTAAGGGGTCCATAGTGCTGTTTCTATCGATAGAATTGGTAGATACTTTACAACAAAACAAAGGGAAAACAGAGTTTCCGACTAGTTTCGCCATTTATTCCCGGCTTTATCAAAGATACACACAAGAGGACATATGCCTTTATATACAGAAAATATGGTACAGAATGTGAAGATGATTGGATGAAGAAATATCATTGGATGAGAATATAACAAATAGTAAATAATATAAATTGTACAGTGGCGACATTGCAAGAAAAATGGTTGGATAAGGAACCAATAACAATGAAATTAAAAGGAAACTTTGAGAGGAAAATCAATTTAAATATAAAAGAAAAAATGTCATAACACAAACAAAATTGAAAACGTGGACCTAGAAGAAGACTCATCTGGAGTTAACGTAAACTAAGCTGTTAATAAAAAATGGAAAGGAAAGTAAATTTACAAATTTGAAAAATTACAAGATATCGGATAAAGAATTTAAAATTGATTAAATATCAAAAAAGGTTTGGCAATTGAGGAGGTGATCTGGAGAGGAGATTTTAGCCTTAAAGATCTCAATGGCTTCGAGAGTGGCAGTCTTGAATGGGTCGTTGCATAGATGGAGAATGGTCATGATTTCACTTTGCTCTTTGAGGGCATGTCCCGTGCGGGCAAGGTGGATTGCGTAGTGTGAATTATTATCTTGTATCTTGTCAGAGTCCATGTGTTCTTTAAATCGTTTATTGAAATTGCGGGTCGATAGGCCTATATAGTATTTATCGGAAAATCCACAGTTTAATCTATAAACTCCGGAACAGGAGAATTTGTCAGTGTGTGTTTGGATGGGTGGATTAAGAGAGCGAAAGCATGGGGTCGATGAGCAGTAGGAAACTTGGAGGCCGAGTGAGGAGAGGAAGGCAGAAAAGCGGTAAAATTGAGGGCTGATGAATTGCAAGGACACCAATTTCTTGGATGGGGATAGGTGAGGAAGTTTAGGGTCGGAGAAGGCAAGTTTTCTTCGTTGGAGAATCCGGGAGAAGGAAGAAATTGTGTACCCTTTTTTTAAGGCAAGGGCACGTATAGTTCAGAATTCGGTGGCACGGGAAGGAGGACTGAGGGGTAACTTGAGAGCATGGTCGATGAAGAAACGGAGGGAGGCTTGTTTATGGATAGGAGGGTGTGAAGAGGAACAATGGATTAAATTAGATGATGTGTTGGGTTTATGGTAGACAGAGAATGAAATGCGGTGGTTGGAGGGGTCATTAGTGATGAGGATATCAAGGTATGGAAGAGAGCGGTTAGATTCTGTTTCAAAGGTGTACTAGATGTGGGACGAGAAAGAGTTGAAAAGGTTAGCAATATCAATGGGTGAAGTAGAACGGGAATCAAAAACAATTAGGATATCATCAACGTATCGAAAGTATGAATTAATGGTGGAGTTAGAGAGGAGGGGAGAGACAAAGGTGAGCTCAAGGTTCTGGAGAAAGACTTCGGAAAGAAAGCTACTTAAGGGGAACCCCATTCCTAAACCGGGCGGTTGGGAATAGAAGGTATTATTAAAGGAAAGGTAATTTTGGTTAGAAATGACAGTGAGGATAGAGTTTAGGTCGACGTAGTCATTAGCGGGAAAGGAAGATGAGAGTAAGAGGTTTCCAAGGAGAGAAAGGGTTTCTGGGAGAGGGATGTTAGTATATAGGTTAGTAATGTCAGGTGACATGAGGGAAAGGTATTCATTAGTGTGGAAAGAGGCAAGAGATTCAGTAAGGGTAATGGAATTTTGGACATTATAGGTGTTTGCCAATAGTTTAAGGTTGAAAAGAAATAAGGAGAGGGAATTAGCAACGCGATGGGCAGGGGCGGGGGTGTAAATAACAACTGGTCTTATAGGCATATTGGGCTTGTGGATTTTTGATGAGGGCATTAAAAGTAGGAGGGCGAGGGTTACGTGGAATAAGGTGTCGGAGATATTTAAGTCGGGGGGATTTGTTTACCGCAGAAATGAGAGACGAATGATATTTAATAGTAGGTTCAGAGGGTAAGCTAATAAAGTTATTGGATGAAAGAAAGTCACAGACCATGGCAATATATATGGATCGGTAGAGGATAACAGAAGCGTTTCCTTTGTCGGCTTTGAACACATGGACTCCTACAAGAAACACAATAATAATTCACACTACGCGATCTACCTTGCCCGCACGGGACATGCCCCCAAAGAGCAAAGTGAAATCATGACCATTCTCCATCTATGCAAAGACCCATTCAATACTGCCACTCTCGAAGCCATTGAGATCTTTAAAGCTAAAATCTCCTCTCCAGATCATCTCCTCAATTGCCAAACCTTTTTTGATATTTATTCAATTTTAAATTCTTTATCCGATATCTTGTAATTTTTCAAATTTGTATATTTACTTTCCTTTCAATTTTTTATTAATACCTTAGTTTACGTTAACTCCGGATGAGTCTTCTTCTATATCCACGTTTTTAATTTTGTTTGTGTTATGACATTTTTTCCTTTCCATTTCAATTGATTTTCCTCTCAAGGTTTCCTTATAATTTCATTGTTATTGGTTCCTTATCCAACCATTCTTCTTTCAATGTCACCACTGTACAATTTATATTATTTACTATTTGTTATTTCTTCATCCAATGATATTTCTTCATCCAATCATGTTCACAGTCTGTACCATATTTTCTGTATATAAAGGCTTATGTCCTCTTGTGTGTGTCCTTGATAAAGTCGGGAATAAATGGCGAAACTAGTCGGGAACTCTGTTCTCCCTTTGTTGTGTTGTAAAGTCTCTACCAAATTTAACTTTTTCATTTATTAAAATTAAACTGAAGAACAAAAAATAAATTTAATAATGAAATATATTCGAAATGCACCTATTTTCCAATGCTATTCCTATGCTAAGCGAACCTATGATTCCTCCAAGCAAGTTACTCAAGTGCATTTAATTAGGCGAAATCTATTTTTTTTGACGTAAAAAATTTTTTTCTTGACGCCGATAGATTATATGTCATTCATTTCAAGCTTCCCTATGAATTGGTGGTTTCCATTAATTAGAGACCAAGAAATAATTAAAAGTGTAGAAAAATCATAGAGACGCAGGTTAAACAGCCGGTGCATTCCACCTATGAGCCGGAGGGCACCACTGTCTGCTCACTACCATCGCTTAGCATGGGAAATGGCAAAGCTGTCCATTCAATATAATTTTATGCCATTGGCATGGTTGTTTTCCTTGAAAGATCCTGCCTCACTATTAGCAGGATGGAAGTGTGATATGCTGCAATATCAGTTCGAGATTGTGCAAAAAATGGGAATACAGACATTTTGAGTAAGCATACAAATGCAGACATTTTGAGTAGATACCTGTAAATAGTATCATGGAATATACTCCAATAATTTCTAAGGAAGGTGCGGCAGAGGAACAGAGAAAGTGCAAACATGGAAAGAAATAATGGAGCATCTAGAGAAAAACAGCCCAGAACCTCCCTCTAAACATTGGCCTGAGCTTAAAAAACTTTTTCGTTGATGGGGATGGTGTGTTATATAAGGTGAAGACCAAATCTTCCCCAGAAAAATGGGAACGAATTTTAGTGCCTACAAACTTGGAAAAACATTTTATATACTTTTCAGGATCTTTCTACCGGGGGACATGTTAGGTCAAAAAAGAAAATGGAAAAAATTAAACAAACAATTTTATTGGCCCACTATGAGGAATGATATATATCAGAACTGTGCACACTGTGATAGCTGTCAGCATAAGAGCCTGAAAGAGAAACAACGAGAGCAACCTATGATGGAATTTTCTATGGCTAAGCATCCTTTATTATAGAGTGGGAATAGGTTTGATAAGTCCACTTCCAAGGTACAATATTGGCCATAAATAAATTCTGGTTCTGGTAGATCCAGATACTCTGAGGTGATTCCTCTCAGATCAAAAGGCAACAACAGTAGCAAGAGCAATAGTCCAAATTATAATAAACTGTTATTCAGTCCCATTACAACTATTGAGCGATAGAAGTGCAAACTTTACATCTACTCTAATGAAGGAGATATGTTCAAATCTGGAAGTGAAGAAGTTGTTCATAACAGAATTCCATCCTGCTGATAACGGTCAAGTGGAACGATTTAATAAGACCATAATTAGCATTTTAAAGCATTATGTTGATGAGAGACAACGAGACTGGATGAATGGTTATCTTATGTTACTTTTGCTAATAACACGACACCTCTCTCTTCAGTGGGTACAACTCCTTTCTTACTTTTCTTTAAGCGGGAACCAGTGATCCCATTCGACATACTGACAGCACCAAATAAAGTTCATTATGAGGCAGATGACAATTGAAATAGTGAAATGGAAGTGAAAATTGGGCATGCTTTTGATACAGCTCTAAGGGTAATGGAAGAACAATCGGCTAAAAGAAAGCAGCATATGACCAATGGCAAAGACCCATGAATTCAAAGGGAAAGATTTAGTGTATTTGGCAATTCCCCAAATTAAGAGAGGGTTATCAAAAAAGCTGCATGATAACTATGAGGGACCCTAGGAGATTGTAATTCAGCTCTTTCATGTGAATTTAGTTATTAAGAAAGTAGATGATGGCATACAGAAGTTAGTTAACGGAAATCGACTTAGACCAATGAAAAGGACAGTGAAACCCAAATAGAAAAATCAAGAAAAAATGCCAAGAAAAATCAACTGAGTTAAAGGAAACATGCCAAATATAGTATATCAAGAAAAAACATTTATATCAGCTGGAGAAAATCCAGAAATTGCAGGTGCAGGGATTCCCCTCTTCTAGCTCTTCCTGCTGACCATGAAATACATAATCAAAGTACTCCAGATGAGAGACCAACACATTCCTGTCATTTAAGGAGTAAAAGACCAGTGGAGGGTATATGATGGGTGAATATAGTAGGAAGTATGGAAAGATAAAAATATTATTTAGCTGATATAGTCATTATTAGAAGTCTTTTTCAGGAGGATTCAGAAATGGTTGAAGTGAAGGTCATTAAAGACTTTATTATATAACATTAGGAACAGCAATTGTTATTCTTTTTCTTGTTATCAATTGATAGTATATTTAAGGTAAGGTTTAGTGTTGTTTTTTTATTTATTTGAATACCTGGGTTGTTGTTCTAGATTCTTTAGGAGGACATATGTGCAAGCAAGGTGTTAAAATGGCTAATCAATAATAGAAGCAAGAGGGTGAACCAGTAATTTAGGTTTAGGAAACTTAATGTTTTTGTATTTTAACTTGTTTTTTACCAGTTTGGAATCAAAAATAGAAATAATAAATCTGAAATAATTCTGAGTAATTAATTCTATAATTTTACAACTACTAGAACATTTTTTAATTATTGTTTATGTGAGAGCTGAATACCAGCAGCTAAAGTTGTTGCTGTATTAAAGTTGAAGGGGGTAGGAGAGGTCAGAGTTACTCTCACTTTAATCCTGTGCCAAAATGGTCATTTTCACCAAAAAATTAAATAAAAATTTTTTATATAAAATAATTTTCAGATATATTTTTATAACATAATTGTTTTTAAAGTTTGAAATATTGCATTATATATATGCAAAAAGAAATATATTTGAATACCTCCTACAGTATGAATATTTGAGATAAAATAAAACTTTGGATATTCTATAAAATCTGTTCTAATTGCCGCATCAATATAATTCTTTTTTTTTTTCATAAATTCTGCTAATAGAAATGTGTATATTTATTTTCCATCAACAGATGAAAGTACTAGATTTTTTCCTTCAAAATTAGCTTTTCTGATTGGCCAATCTCAGCTCACTGCCTCTGTTCTGTATAGAAGTGAAGCAGAAAGCACTATTTTGATACACTGCCACCCAAAAAGGAATCTTTTATAAAAAAAGAAAAATGCTAACTGAAATATCTAGATAACATTAGCTAGGTGAAAAAAAGATACTGCTGGATGAAAAAATTTTGTGGATGAAAATAAGCTAAGAATAATAGTGTCCCAGAACACATGGGGGGAGGGCTACAAGTCCCCCGACTCGTAAAAGTTAACCACGTGCGATAGAGACGGATTGTAGAGAATGACTCATGGAGGGGAGGTGACGCTTAGCTGAAAGGTATGTGTGGTGGGTAATGAAAACAAATTATTCTAGTTTGTAATGTTTAACCCCTTGTATGTCGTTAACATGTTCATCCATTAAGGGGCAGCGAGGAAGTAGGGGAAAATATTCAGAAGGGGAGACTGGATGGTAGACCGATGGAAACAGTGAAGAGGGGAAACAACAATGGACGAGGGAGGAGCACACACCAAACAAGAGATGGAAGGAAAAATTAGGTCAAAGAAATGAAAATGAGAAACTAAATAAAATTTAATTTTTGCAATTTTTAGAAAACAAATAGCTATAACAATCTTAATTCTATTATTGTTATTTTATAATTTTAAACATTAGTAAAAAGATGAATTTTATAAAAATTGTTATTGACACAACCACAGAATACGGAAGTAGTAGGCTAAAATTCCCCGTGCTAAGAGAACAATAGATGAGGGGAAAACCAGGAAAGGTTCAGAAAAATTACATGCAGTGAATTGGCAATTTGGGTATAAGGGGCATGACGCCAGCATGATATGAAGGAAAGAGTTCCTGATAAGCATAAGCGTTAATAATCATCAAATTGTTACAATTCATAAAAAGAAATAGGGGTCTCAATCAAGTTTCTTTTAGCAAATAAAAAAAAATTGCAAATATTTTTCTTAATATAAACTCTCCCTTTAAACATATTAAAACAAAACAAAAATAGAATTAATGAATAACTCAACATTTACAGCCATATTGCAAATTCAGCAAATATTTAACACATGAGATTGGCAACTTTAACATCAAATGGAACTCCATCATGTGCAGTCTTGTAAGTAATGAGATATTCAGTTGAGTATCAACCAACCCTTGTGACAAAAAACAACACATGAACTTGTCAAGCCCTCCTTTTTAATCACTACTGCTCTTAAGATCCGGGATAAAAGACTTATTTTTAACTATTACAGTTTTAATTACTAGTCCAAAACCATTAAACGCTTTGCCAGACAAAACAAGAATTGAAATGAGCATCTCAACATTAAGAACGCAAAGCTTTCTTGAAGTCATGTAATGGCGCAGTGATACACATAGGTTTCTCTCTATGATGAACTCTAAGTTCCGCCATGGCAGGATACTTTCATTTAAATAAATTTTGCTAAACGGTACCAAACCCTGAACTGTGCACCAGACTGTCTTCATCGGGGACAAAACAGATAAAGAACAATCTTGCCAGTCACAAGAAGATCTTGACTAAGTATCTTATCTTGTATGGCGGCGACATTCCTTTCTGAAACATGACGTTCACAAAGCGATCCTTATTCCTTGAGGGATAGATGCTTGTCACAAACAAACGATTCTTCCCGAAATTACCGCTACGGCCGATCTCATAGGACTCTACTTGACGGGTAGCCACAAGTTCCGCAAACCATAGCTTTTTGTTATGTTTAATTTAAACTTGCTGAGTGTCTTTCATAATGACAAAAACCTTCATTCTTACTCGGGCTTTTCTGCATTCCAACACATGCAAAGAAAAAAAAACGCGCTCCACAGCAAACGAAGCAAACAATTGTTATCCTATTGTTGCTACCAAAAATTTCAAATAATCTACACGCAATGCAACAATACAACATCTTATAATGAGAGCTACAAACGAAATAAATAAAAACACAGCAACGTCTACAACTACCAAACCACAGAACAAAACGCATGGACCCAGTCGCTCAATCATAAAATTTAGAGCCCTTCAAATAAATTCATTTTTCTCCTACTTCATTTTTTTTAACACTGCCATAATTTTAAACGTGTGAAACTAAATAACTACATGTTGAATAATAAAGAAAATATTTGTATTTGTAATGAATACATGAATAAGATAAAGACAGAGAGAAATGTTACAAAAAACCATTTGTTTTTATATTAAAAAATTGGATTTAGTCAAGAACGGAGTTTTTTTCCGAAAAGTAATTAAACCAAAGTTTATGAATTTTTTTTGACTTTCTAATGAATTTTTGATCAAAATTTTTCGCTTAATTGGTAGAAACTTTACAGTATAACATACAGAAGATAGAGATTCCAACTAGTCTCTATGTTATACTGTAAAGTTACTACCAATTTCGTTAATAGGAACAGTAATATGAACTCTTATCTCACCGAAATTTTTCGCTGTTACTTTTTTATACATTTAAGGTAGTGTACTTCTCTTATTTTTGGTCAGTGTATACCTGCTCGCACCTGAAAAATAGGCTTTTTTGGTAACGTTTTTCAACATTTTAGCAAATCTACTTGGAATATATACATAAAAGTGAAACTATGTGGCACTTGATTCTAAAACAGATCCTGATGAGAGGTTTTGTTTCTTTGATTTCATTATAGTAATCCTAATAGGTATCCATTATATTACATCCAATACATTTGTTATAAGAGCACTAAGTAATCACATCACATGCACAAATAATAGGAAACACTAAGTGAGTAGATAAGTAGACACAAAGGAGTATATCTGATTTCACTTGGTCTTAAGACATTTGAAATAAAATAATAGAAAACACTAAATTAATACAGACCTTCATTTTGAATGATGATAATAAAAAATAGTGATAAGTAGAAAATCCTAAGATTAATAGCTAACCAAAAATTATACAATTTCCTATGTTAATTAATAACTAGGAGAAAAAAGATTATTTTTTAGCTTCCTAAAACATAATCCAAGCATTAAAAAATATAATTGAGTTTCAGACAGGAGAACTTCAATCTTTCTTCTTTCTCATTCATGATTACTGAATGACGCACTACCTTTCAACCTTCCAGATCACCTGACGCATTTTCTTTTTCAGTTGCCTCTCATGTTTCTCTCCAAGAGAAAGGAGATAAAGGCTGTGAGTCATGATTTAGTTATGAACAAACATCTTCATTTCGGCTTGCTTACTTAAATCCATTTTAGAATTAGCATACAAAACAATTTTTTCTCAGTTTATAAATCTTTCTTCCAGGGAAGAAAAGCAAACAAAAATTTTAGAATTTAGGCCTCTATTGATTGTTTTAAAGTAATAAAATTTTGGAGGGAGAGTGTTTTTTCTCCAAGCAGTACGCAAATCTATTAATTGGAGTTTTTACTGATTTTACTATTTTCAGTAATCAAAGGGAAATTATTGGAACACTTTCAGAGCAGAACAGAATCATTATAACTAAATAGCACAGGTACATTTCAATTATCCAGAGCAGGTACGGGAATTGGAAAGAGGCTTATATTCTATCCCTTTTTCCAGGGCAGGATAGATATTACCTCCTCTGAACCAGATCCTATTATTCCAGAGACAGGAAATTCTATTAATGCTACAAAAGTAGATACTTTATTACAAGATGACTCATTAAGACTTTTGATTTGCTAAAATACTAACACAACAACTTTAGAGAATGCAGGCGTTACCTTAAATTTTATAAAACAGCATGCAAAACAATTGCAGGATGAACTAGATAATGCGGTAATAGATCCCGTGGTATATGATTATTTAGGTATATCAGCTTTAGTTTTGATGGTTTTTATAGGAATGGTCGCCCTTGTCATATTTCTTACTTGGCAATTTCGAAAATGTACATCCATTCGGAACTGTCTTTTGATAAAATTCAATGCAAACTTAGAGAAAGTTACATATGACACAGGGGGTGCAGATACACAGGTAGCATTATTGGTTGAAGGGTTTAATAAGGAAGAAAATCTACTCATTTTGATTGATCCACGTTTTGAGTCAAATAATTAAATTCCCAAGACTGCTTTGATTTTGTCTTGTTCCCTTTTCCAAAAGAGAAGGGAACTCCTGAGTTTTGAATTTCTTTAGTTTCTAGGAAGGTTTTTTTTTGTTAATTGAGTTTGATCTGAATCCAAACACAAGAAGGTTGTGGCTATTAAAAGGGGAAGATACTGCATTTTATTCCTAACAGACTTAATATGGATGCCCAGCTGTTTCCTTATATTAAAGCTGCCACCTCAAAGAATTTCATCAAAATAGACTTCATCAATTTGGATTTCCTCGATGTGGACTTCATTAACATGGATATTTACAGCTAAGCCAGACTCCTCAACTGTAATCTAGGTCACCACCTACTAAATCAGAAAAAAACGCCCATGCTTGAATCTACGGTTCAAAATCAGTGGTAATCCATGATATGAACAGTTTCTAAGACACCATTGAAAATGAACAAACCGCTCCGTAATATGTGTGAATTAAAACTCGACCTGATATTATACAGAGAGCTGAAGAAATATACTTGAATTATTTTTTTTATATCTCATATCCTAGAGTGCTATAAATAAAGACTGATTTCCTTCTTTTAAAAAAAACAACATCTAATGTGACATCAAAAAAGAATTATGAAAAACATGTGAATACTTGTAATGGATTTGATAATTATTATTACTGATAATATTTTAACTTTTCCTCTTTCAATATTTTCATTTAACCTGAATTGTGCTGTTTTAAAGAAAATGTATTCAAAATGCATGTGAAATATTTATTCTTATTATTTCTAGTATGGCATAATTTACATTTATTCAATACTAGCAAAAGTACCCGGGATAATTACACGTGGATGTAAACAGAACAATCTCAAAAAATTAAATAAAATTTTGCAATATGTTAAAAATAAACAGACGAAAATGCTTAGAAATAATACAGTAAAAATTCTTAATGAAAATTCGAAAAATATATTTTTAAAGGCTCACAATGGCTGGACCTCTCCAATAATTTCTTACTCACGTATTCTTACCTCAGATGTATACTTAGTGTTGTTGCAATTTCCACTCCTCTCTCGATGTGTTGAAGCAAAACTTGGCCATTCATCACTTTGTGCAGTCTAGCGGTCGCCGATTCTTCTATTTACTTGCTTCCCATTTGCTCAATACATCACGGAGCTAAAGGAGTGCTTCCTCTGTCGTCTTTCCACTCTTTTTCAATACTCTGCTAACTCTTCATTATCTCCAGCTACTGATCATTTTTAAAGATTTTCAAGAAATTGTTAAGTACTAAGAACTCTCTTTTCTAAGAAAAACCTGAATAACAGGAATTCTATGCATTGTTACAAATTAAAACTTATCCATATTGCATCATCATTTTATGTTCATTGTTATAATTCTTGGAAAGTATTGCTTTATCAGTGCATCATCATTTAGAGCTCATTGTTCTTGGTGAATTGCGTGTTGAAACTATTGTTGATACCTATTGTTGCACAAACTTTTATTTGCATTGTTGGTCTTGAGATATATATTGTTGTTCCATGCAGAGTGTTTGTGAATTGCGTTTTGAAACCATTGTTGCAAAAACTTTGTCTTGCATTGTTGGTCATGCGATATTTCTCATTAATATGCCCTGCCATAACCATTAATATCGATTTTTTATCAATGATTTTTCTTTTTTCGAAATCTGAAGTGGACAGTGACCTTCCTCATGCTTTGAAGGTCATGTATGCGAAATTTCATCAAGATCGGAATAAAACTGTAGATTTGTATAAAAAACATACAAACCCACAAACATCTTCTTTATATAGATAGATAGATAGATAGATTACAAAGTTTAACTGCATAATATTATTTAACTTCCAAAGCTGTAACCATTCATTGTCTTATATATCTGCTTTATATATCTGCTTTATATATCTGCTTTTAATATTGTATTTTTTTATATGTAACTGTTTTATTCTACTGCTTGCTTTATGTATGTTTAAACATCTATTAAAATGTAAAATACTTAGTGAATCATAACATAATAAAAAGCCAAGGCTAGAGGTGAGTTGCCTTGCATCCACAGCGAGAAGATGATGACACGACAGCAGATGGCAAAACAATCTTCAAACAGCATCAAGAAGAATGGATCCAGAAGATTTATTTTTTATTGATATACAAAGAAAGAGAAAAAAATTTCCATGGAATGTTTTTTCTTAGAAAATGGGGCAAATGTGAGGTCAGAGCTAAGTCATAAACTGATAACTAAATGAATAATTAAATTATACTGATAATAGAGATAGAAATGAAAATCGCTTATTTTAAAATTAACTATCAAGGGAATTACAAAGTGTAAACAATTATGATTCGGAAGATAAACCATAAAAAGATTAACAGTCAAAAGATAAGTGCCATTGAGGTATATAATGTTATTGTCTTATATAATATTAATAGTTGACAGGCTTATGTGTTTTAAACTAATTTAGTTTAAAGGTTATAATGATTTTTAAAGGTTTTAGAAATCTAGCGTTAATTCAAGGGAAGTATTTTTGTAATAAATCTAAAACATTATCACATGGTACGGTTCTACAGCAACAGGTGTTATATAAGGATAAAAGATTTATATTAAAAAGAGAATTTATATTAGAATTTAAATAATTTAGAATTGATTAATCCAGACAAAAAATAAAGAAACTTAGTTAACTGTGAAGGCCGGATGAAGATATTAAATTGTTTATCAGGTATCAGCCACTCTTCTTTGAGTTGGAAGATATTAAGTGTCTCAAGCCTGCTCACCCCCTGCTCTCTTGTTCAGATTTGGCGTAAGATAGTTAAGCTTGCTGAGGTAGCTAACACCCTTTTGCTTGATATTGTGACAGAAAAAGAGAGACAGTGCGTGTGCCTTTTCAGCTTATCAGGAGCAGAAAGAACAGGCTGCCTAGTTGCACATGAAAAACAATGATAGCAGAAATCATCAGACTGAGTATATTCTAAGTAACATTCCATTTTATTGTTTTCTAAATATTTACATATAACTAAGCATTGCTTAGTTCTTTACAGTGGCTGGAGATGCCCTAATGAGAACTCTTGCCCAGAATTAACTTGCCCTGCCCTTGCTCCCCATCTCTGGAAGACCCAATAACCAGGAGGACCACAGAGGAAACAAGAACCACACCAGCCCAGCAGAATCTAAACAAAAATGCACAGGTAACTCACCCTGGCCTCTGGTGTAGCTCTTATAAAATAATTTAATATTAGGAAATTGGTTTGGATTCAGAAATTTCTTGTCAAAGAATAAATCGATTATTTTCATGTATACACTTTGTGTGGTTTTCTTCCACCTTGTCACACCCTTCTCTGGCACGATACATGTGATGAATGACTAATGTGGGTGCTATTAAAAATGGACCTTACAATTTTATCTTTTAGAAGATGGTAGGACGTAGGTAACCAATCGTACTTTTACTTTCTTTTATATCACTCCGTGTCATATCCTCCACCCAGATATTGGGTTTTCTCTGATTTTGTGGCATTGAGAGTCCTGTTTTTGCTCTTCAATCCAATCAAATACGTCGATGCCTTCTCTGATGTGTAAGCTTCTAGACAGGGCGTCGGGGATGTGGTTAAGTTTGCCCTGTTTGTGATGGATGATATAAACATAAGTCTGGAGCTTTAAAGCCCAATGGGTAATTCGTCCGTGCTGGTCTCTAAAGTTATCTAGCCAAACAAGAGCATGAGCATCGCAGTGCATATCAAAATGAACTCCTTCCACACTGCTGGTGCGAAAGGTCTTAACAGCAGAGAGTACTGCTAAACACTCTCATTCTAGCACAGAATAACGGCTCTCTAGTGACGTTAGGGATCGGCTACAATATCCGATGATATCCTCTATATTTTGTACGAGCATTACCCCTACCGCAGACTTACTGGCATCCGAGTGGATTTCGGAAAGAATATCAGAAATCAGGCTGGCTTAATATAGGAGGCTGCGTAAGAATCTTCTTGATCTCAGCAAAGGCTTTCTCGCATTTTCCGGTCCTTTCCCATTTTTGGTTATTATGTGCTAGTTGGTGAAATGGATGATTCAATTCACTAAAGGGCGGGATGAAATTTCTATAGACTTGAATCATCTCGATAAATCGTCTGACTTCTTTGGGATACTTTGGCCTAGGAAAATTCAACATGGGTTCTATGTTTTTTTGGAAGGTTTGAGTCCTCATGCATCAACCCGGAATCCTAAGAACTCTACTTCTTGTTGGAGGAACCTCGACCTAAGATAGTTTACTTTGAGGTTGAATCGTACCAGACGTTCGAAGACTAGTTCTAGAATCGTTTAGTGAGTTTCTAGGTCTGGAGTTCCCACTATAATGTCGTCAATATAGTGGAAACTCCAGGTTTCGATCTCAGGGACTAACACTTGATCCATAAGTTATTGAAAGACTTGCGCCCCATTGTGGATAACAAAAGGAATGACGGTAAACAAATAGGCACCTAGGCCAGGGACAACAAACGCAGTAGGTACCGACATATAATCTGATTCACTTCACCTGTAGGTACCGACCAATGACGTGTTCCTTACCAACTGGATTAATAGCGTTCGCCATAAACGCTTAATCCAATTAGCAACTTTAGTAGTTGCGAACGATAAACTGAAGTACGTATTTTTTACAGTAATAACAAGTAAGCTTATTATGTTTATTCTGTTAATGAAAAATTATGATATACGCACAAGTGTTCTCTTGCGATTCTGTGTCTAACTCTACCTGCCAATACACAGCCTTGAGATCCGAGATGGAGAATACTTTGGCGTGTGAAAGTTTCCGATGAATGATCTCAATTGACAGGGGGGTAGCACACCATTGGCTTTGTGAAGGTATTGAGCCATCACACGTCTAGTACAAACCGAAATTCAGATAAATTCTCTTTCTTGAAAAATAAGTATGGAAGTGACTAGGAACTTTCTACTCTCCTGACGACCTATTGTCTTCCATATCGCGTACAATCTCTCTGAGCGCTTCTAATTTCGTGCTGGTACTAGTGACTGAGGAAAGGTCCTGATGGGTGTTTCTAGTGTCAATGTGGTGACTATAATTTGTATACCTCTCTCGAATGAAGTCCATTCACACTTCATTCTTCTGTTTCTGTGTGTATATCTCATTCAACGCTATTTCCGTTTTCCACAATCGTATTTCGGGGCACGATCGTGGAACTGAAGCTGAAATCCAGCTTCTGCAATATGTCCAACCCGACTATTCCATCACAGGGTAGCTGATTGGACACCCATAACTGGACGTAAATCGGAAGACACGCTTGATGTTGTACCTCTTCTATACATGCTTCAAATCTAATGTCTTAGCTTTGTTAAGCACAGTTCGCCATCTTAATTAATTTTGATTCAAACTTTTTTTCTTGCCACCCCTTCAATTTTCGCTCAAAATCACGGTGTATAATCACCATGTCCAGGATCAATTCGGTGTCCATGGAAACCAATGTCAAGGCGATTTTGCTAAATCCTCGTGGTTCTAATTGAATTTTAATGCGGTGGAGTTCTAAGGTATCCATTCTCATCCCATGTGGAGTCTTGTTTCGCCGGTTATCACAGACGTCTGCTTGTTTTCTTATGCTACTTCTCGTTCTGAATTCTTCTCAGATCTCAGGTATCTCTTCTACAAGGGGACGCAGGGAGGGAAAACTCTCCACTCCCTTTTTTGTTTTCCATCATAAAGGAAGGACACGGGGTTCTCTGACCCGAGGTTAACCTCGATTCCTTCTAGCTCTAATTCCCGACGCCGTTTAAGTTCTTTGATAAGATAAGTGCCCAGCCTTCAAGTTCTTCGACTTCGCCCAGTAGTGGCAATTCCAAAGTATATTCTTTGTTGAGATTATTTCAATTATTAGTTGCCAGAAGTAATATATCTTAGAAGGCGACTGTAACATAAAGTTGACGTGTATCATTTCACCCACGAACTCAACGAACTTCTCTCTTTTTCTTTGTTTTCTTCTATGTACACTGTTCGAGTAGAAACTCTCTGACTTATGGCCTCCGTAATAACGTAGGAGTTGCTTATTCCCTTCTTTTCAATTTTTGGCGGATCTCAATATTTCTAACGTCCATCTATGCAATTTTGGTTATATGTATAATAGTAAAATTTTCAATAAAATTTTCGCGTCTATGTTATAAGCGAAAAGTTCTTCTTCTAAAGTAATTATAAATCCGCGAACAACGTCTCCAACACAAAAAGGCTGTATATTCACTATCCTGTGGTATATCCACCATCATTGTTTTTATAGCAGCATTTAGTCTCCGGGTAATCCTGTTCTCTAAAAACTCTTCTAACCTCACTAACTCCCAACCAATGACGTCTGGATGATCAATTACACCTTCTCTGATGTTGTTCAGCTTTGCACGAATGGTTCTCCGAAGATCCATGTCTGCTCGTAAATCTCTCTCTCGCGCTATTATTAAGCAAGGCGAGTGGAACCTCTGCATATAGAGTGCAGCAACCATCAAATTCCTGGATCTTCTTCCTCTCCGATCAGTAAATTTCCATCTTGGACTCCACCTCCACCTGCAGCGTTCGCAACGTTGGTGGGGCCTTAAACAGGGTTTCTCTTAATGTCAGTAATTTTTTCGTTTTATCTTTCAAACTCTAATATCCGTGCCAATTATTCAAATCGATTAACAGGGGGTAGATAGCAAACTTCGACGTTTGAAACTTTAAAAATAGGACAAGCGCATTTCCAAGGAAAAAGAATATATGCATATAACATCATCATAGACATCACTATTTTTAGTCAGAAAAAAAAAAGATCCTCTGTAACGGTCAAAAACTTGTGAGGTCCAATTTTCCATTTCTAGCGACGCTCCGCTGTATAGAGATTTTCCTGAAGGAAAAATAAGCAATGCAACAATAACAAGTAGGTCTTTTGTTTAAAACTATGAATATTGACTTAACTTACAATTAATGGCATTACCTTCCTTTAATCTTTGTTCACAAACGTGAAAGCCGAGATTTTTTTATTACCAATCCCTGAGGGGTAAAAAATATACGATGAGTAACTTACTTCTGATTAAAAATAGCCTGGAGCCTTATTTTCAAAATTCTTCTTATTGAACTTTACAATCAGATTCGAGGTAATTATATATGAAACAATTCATTTTCTTTACTTCTGTATACAAATGGACTAAATAATAAAAGGTCATGTACAGTCAGTTCAAAAGGGACTTTGTTATCTATCTCATAAATAAAATATCATTCGCATTAGATGCAATTGAATATCATCGTGTTTTTCATCACCGGGGGTTCAGAAAAGGAAAAAAAAAATAATTAAAGATAGCTATATACAGTTCAAATGATCAGAAACGTTTACGGCGATTCTTAACCTAAAGTTCTATCCTTATTAAGCTGGGTAAGTCTTTTATAATTGCCATAAATCATTCTTCTTATTTCTTACAGGTATTGGACATTGAAACTGAAACACCTGGTAGAAATCCAAAATCTTTATTTAATAAGGTGTTGGGGCACCGTGGGCAGCCAGCATAGCAGCAACACGTCTTGGGAAGGTTTGGTAGAGGTCCTGCACAGTTTGTACCCCAAACCATTACTGATCCACCCATTACTGATCCACCTCCGTGTTTGACTGTGGTTGCCAAGCAGTCTGGGTTGTACGCATCAGCGGGGCTCCTCCAGACGAATTCCCTCCCTGTTGTTTGGAAGACAGTGTAGCTGGACGTCCGAGAATATGACGCGTTTGAGGTCATCCAATGTCCAGGCTTTATGCGTCCGGTACCACTGAACCCGCGTGGAGGCATTTGTACTACTGATGAAAGGCTTCGGTATAGCAGCCCTGCCATGGATGTTGGATTTATGCAGGTAACGACGGATTGTCTTCGCGCACACAGGTTCATGGCGGTGTGTATTCATTTCTGCGGTGATTTCTGCTGCGGTAGTTTTCCGCTTTCGTGCAATAATCCTGATCAATGTTCTGACGTCTCTTTCCGTCCCGTTTTCTCCTGCAGTTGCTCTTCCTGGACGTGGTTCGTCCTTCCTGTTCATATGCACACATAACTCTGGATACTGTAGCACATGAGACATCACAAAGTGTGGCAGTTTTGGACACAGATGCACCTGCTAGACGCACGCCAACAATCTGCCCCCTTTTGAAGTCGGATATATCTCCCATTATAGCGCTCTGCACAGACAATTTGAAGCATACTATCGAACTTTTCTACTGGAGTGACTACCAAGAAATCTGACACGTAATTCATTGATATGCATACGATTAAGTACTTATCAGAAGGTTCTATTCAGCCCTGGGGGTATCCAGTGCTATTTGCGAAGGTGTTTCAGTTTCAATGTCCAATACCTGTACATTTTCAAAGTGTTTCTACATGACCTAGTCCTTTGCCTGTGACTGTTGTAACTTTCTTTGCTGGTCTCAAATGGCCGGACGAAGCACAGATCCTTAATGCGATGAAGCCAACAAAAAAAAAAAAGGCCTCGAAGCGGAAAAGTCACCTGACCATCTGGCTCCGAACAACAATCCAACCTTCATTGTTTCCAACAATCGGAAAAACACTCATTGTTTACATCCAAGATGAAAACAATGAAGATTGGGTTGTTGTTCGGACCCAGATGATCAGGTGACTTTTCTGCTTCGAGGCCTATCTTTCTTATTGGACTCGTTAATACGAGATATGACGTTAACACATTTTCGATTGTTGACTTTTTAATTCCATGATAGCAAGTGGCCTCTGGTGTAGCGGGATAAAGCAAAAGTATCGTTCAGATATCGTTTCCTGCGAGCATCGCGAGAAACTGACGTCATTACGTAACATACATAAATGACATCACCTCTTTTCGCAATTTTCTAGCTTAATGACAAAATTTGCATTCATAAACTCTTTACTTTCAAATTTTAATTTATTTATTATTGGCATTGAAATAAAGAATTGAATTAATAAAGAAAATATTGGAACTTTATTCGTATTGTTATCATCTTAGCTAATAAAATAGATACATTTAATAAATAACTTAATAAAATACAATATATATATATATAAATATCGGCAAAAGTACCCGGCGTTGCCCGGGATAATTACACTTGGATTTAAACAGAACAACCTAAAAAAATTAAATAAAATTTTGCAATATCTTAAAAATAAACACACAAAAATGCTTAGGAATAATACAGTTAAAATTCCTAATGAAAATTCGAAAAAAATATTTTTAAAGGCTCACAATGGCTGGACCTCTCCAATAATTTCTTACTCACGTAATCTTACCTCAGATGTATACTTAGTGTTGTTGCAATTTCCACGCCTCTTTCGATGTGTTGAAGCCAAACTTGGCCATTCATCACTTTGTGCAGTCTAGCGGTCGCCGATTCTTCTATTTACTTGCTTCCCATTTGCTCAATACACCAGGGAGCTAAAGGCGTGCTTCCTCTCTCGTTTTTCCACTCTTTCTCAATACTCTGCTAACTCTTCATTATCTCCAGCTACTGATCATTTTTAAAGATTTTCAAGAAATTGTTAAGTACTAAGAACTCTCTTTTCTAAGAAAAACCTGAATAACAGGAATTCTATGCATTGTTACAAATTAAAACTTATCCATATTGCATCATCATTTTATGTTCATTGTTATAATTCTTGGAAAGGATTGCTTTATCAGTGCATCATCATTTTGAGTTCATTGTTATTGGTGAATTGCGTGTTGAAACCATTGTTGATACCTATTGTTGCACAAACTTTTATTTGCATTGTTGGTCATGAGATATATATTGTTGGTCCATGCAGAGTGTTTGTGAATTGCGTGTTGATACCGATGTTGCAAAAACTTTATCTTGCATTGTTGGTCATGCGATATTTTCCATTATTATGCCCTGCCATAACCATAAATATCGATTTTTAATCAATAATTTTTATTTTTTCGAAATCTGAAGTTAACAATGACCTTCCTCATGCTTTGAAGGTCATGTATGCGAAATTTCATCAAGATCGGAATAAAACTGTGGATTTGTATAAAAAATATACAAACCCACAAACATCCTTCTTTATATATATAGATAGAAGATAGATGGTTGTTTGTATGTAAGTATGTTTTATCTCTTATACAAATCTACAGTTTAATTCCTGTCTCGATGACAATCTGCACGCATGTCCTTAAAGTTGAGGAGAAGAGCACTGTCTACATGAGGTTTTGAAAAAAAAATCTTTTTATATAAAATTCATTTTAAGTTTAACACATTAACTGGTGTTGCATTACAAGCGTAACACATTTACTGGTGTGGCACTGCATAATTATGCCAAATTTACCTGTTTCAAGGAGGGGGGGAAAGAATTGTAGAGTGTGCTAATCTTCCCAGGCTCCATCGAAATTACCATGAAAAATTAAATCAAGATTGGTCTAGCCATTTTGAAGTGCATAGAGAACAGATAGGTCCATGTGTGTTTCATATAGATCCATTTTGAAAAATTCGAACCAGGAACCTCGACTGTCATGGTCAAAGCCTCTATCAAATGGGCTATCACAGAAGCTTGAACAGCCATGTTGTCACTAAGTGTCTTAAAGACATCCAAGTTGTCAAGAAGGAAAGCCCAGTGGGAGGTGGGCACCCGGTTCACAGATTGTGAATTTCACCTATCAAAACCATAGGAAACTTTAATGAACACACAATAAGAAATAAAGAAATTAAACTGGAGCCAACACTGAACATCAGGTAAAGACTACTTGGTTGTCTTTAAGATACTTAGTGACAAGCATGGTTGTTAAGGTGTCTGCGATAGCGCAATTCATGGTTTCTTAATTGAAGAGGTTATGACACTCGCAACTGTTCCAATGCTATCGGCATGAACCAGAAGATGTACCGGAAGTAGATGGCGAACGAGCAGTCTATGCTCCATTTATTAAATTTTTATGAAACATTTTGAATCATTTATTAAGTACCGAAAAGCACTTTATGCTATCAGTGTGGAGAAACGTGTCTGTCTGTCCATCTATCCGTCTGTAACTCAAACTCCTCCGAGGCTATGAAAGATTTTAAAAGTCTGTTTTCGTTAGTCGATGAATATGATTCATAGAACGAACGAGTTACAAATATTATCTAAATCGGTTCATTGACATGTGCACAAATGGTACCTCAATTTTTCCGCCTAGGAATTTTCAATAGAAAGATATATTGAATAATATATCAGACAAATCGTAATGACGAGATAGATGCGGTAATTCATTATTATTTTCGTCAGTCGATATACACGGTATGTGGCACGAATTATTCAGATATATTATCTAAATCTGTTCTATAGCATGTGCACAAATGGTACCTATACGACTCCACCTGGCAGTTTTCAGTGGAGAGATATATTAAGTAATATATCAAACAAATCGTAATGACGAGATATAAGCGGATATAAATTACTATTTTCGCTAATTAATAAATATGGTTCCGTGAATGAACCATTTTAAAAATTATTGAAATTGAAACAATGACACGTGGTCTAATAGTAACCTTATGACACCCTCAAAAGTTTTCAATGCTAAAATATGGCATGTAATATATCAAACGACTTGGAATGATGTGTCATGAATCAACATAACGTTAAATTAATGATATTCGATATTGGTTTCAAGGAACATGCTTTAGTTGAACTATTATGGTTCATTTGAAGTTTCAATGCTAAAATGTAGAACTGACTTGGAACAAGATGCCATGAAGGAATATTACGTAAAATTAATGATAGTCCAAATTGGTTTCAAGGAACCTGGTTTAGTGGAACCATTATGGTTCACTGGAACTCTCAATGCTAAAATATGGCATGTATTATATCAACCGATTTTTAACGAGGTGCCATCATAGAATATTACGTAATGTTAATGAGTGTTGAACTTATTTCAAAGGTACGTGGTTTAATTATATCCTTATGGTCCATGAGATACTTCCAATGTTAACATAGGGCGGTTTAAAAATATTGTTGCGCAAATAGTATAGTTTAACCTTTTGTTATTTGGTTATGTCATTTCTTAATGGTTTATTTAAAATAAAAAGCTTAAAATGTATAGTTAACTGTGCCTTAAAATAAACATCGACAACTTATGCTTTATATGTTGAATTCTATTATATATCTGATTATTCAAAGCATACTTCGATGGTTTGCCATCTGGTGGACAAAATAATAGCAGGATCGCGTTTGAAAGGGAGTGTCATAAGTTACCACTCATTACCTCTTCAAATAAGAAACAATGGCCAAATTAGTAGAGGTGCCGACCATGACAATCGAGGTTCCTGGTTCGAATCTAAGTCGCAGAATTTTTCCATCCATTTTGCTAATTATTATCATTTAACTGATGCTTGCAGTTTCCTCTAGTTTAATTTCTTTATTTCCTAACAGTTTATTAATTTTTAGAATTGCAGTGTACACATACACAAAAAATCAATCATATCCATCGCTATCCAAGAAGAGAATTGTGGAATTCTTGAATTTTTAGATAAACAAATGAATTTTATAAATCAGGTCTGATAAATTTACAGCGATAGCCAGGGCTGAAAAAACGTCAGATGAAACTATTGTATCATTTTCATTCTATTTCCTCCCATCTTCGTAGCCATTCACAATATTCCACACATTGTTTCTCCAGCACTATAGTAAACTTGCTCGGCTATACACAACATTCCAACACGAACCAGGGAGAACTTTAGAGGGCCATCCAGTAGGAATATTTAAAAAAAATTTTTTCGGTTTTTTATATATGAATTTTTACTGTTTTTTTGTGTTAATTTTTACTGTATATTCACATTCAGAGATTGAAAAATTTCATCAAAAAAGAGCCCGAGCAATGCCGGGAATATCAGATAGTTTAAGAATAAATATTAATTAATAATAAATAAATGAATAAAATGCAATCCAAAATTATTAAACACACAATATTTATAAGCATATTCATTTTAGAAATGGAAGTGTAATTATATAATACGTACACGCATGCAAAGAAATAATTAAATTTATGATGAAATTATTTTATAAACTTAAAATTGTGTAAAGTTATTATTACTTATAGTTTATATTGTATATAACTAAAATATGAATTAATCTGAAATAATTTAACTTCATTTTTATATTTGGAATATTTTAAATTGAAAATTAAAAAGAAACCAACAAATCTTCTCCGCATTGAGAGATCTCAGTTGCGCTGGTATGGCCACGTGATACGGATGCCGCAAACTAGTCTTCCTAGACAGTTGTTATTTTCCAAGCCGGTGGGTAAGAGACCAAGGGGTCGGCCTAGAACCAGGTGGCTAGACTACATGGATAATCTGGGTTCGAGTCGCTTGGATATTACCAGGGAGGACATGCGCCTGATGGCGGAAGATCGCGATCGCTGGAGATCCTCCATAGGGCTGCTGCCCCCGCGACCCTAACGGATAAGCGGGTTTGAAAAGTAAGTAAGTACAAATTTTTGAAATGAACAACAGATATCCACTACACCAAATGTAGAATTTTTTTTAAGAATTTAGTGTTTTTGTACTGATAGACTTTGAACAATACAAAGCATGTTATTTAAACAAGATCTCGCGGTACATCGTTGATTTTTGGCCATTTTTTAAATTCAGCTTGCATTTATAAGCCTATCCTAATGACATAAAATTGGCCGCGACGTCGCAATGACGTCATAATTGAGGCTGCTATTGGTGTAGAAGGTTAACCTATATATGCAAACAAATCTGCGCATTACATCAAACAACAAGGGTTGTCCTATCTCGTTAGTATTAAGGATCTCTGGGACGAACCGACGGATAAAAGAACTATGGTATTAAATATCGTCTTTTATTATCCAAAGGTTACTATCTACATATCTCATGTATTCAATTACTTTATATTCTTACATTAGTGTGTTTATTTTTTTCAAATTTCTCTAGAATGCTTCTGGCATCACACCGCTATGGGTAAACGACGCGATTTAACAGCCTTCGAACGCGGGATGATTGTAGGTGCTCAGTGCTATGGAGCGAGTATCAGCGAAACAGCAGCATTCATGGGATTCTCAAGAGCAGCCGTCGTTATAGTATTTAAAAACTGGATGGATAGCCAGAAGACGGGGTCTGAACTTTTGCATTGTGGTCGCCCGCGGATGGTTGATGATCGGACAGAACGAAAACTGTCACGACTGTTAAAGGATAACAGAAGGGCGACTGTGCATCAAAACACTGCTGTTGTTAATTAGGGGTTCTCCAAGACGATCTCTGAATGAACTCTTGCTGCACACTGCATCGCTTGGGATACGGAAGCCGAAGACCTGTCCACATACCTTTGCTGTCTGCAGCCAACAAGCGGAAACGATGCCAATTCGCTCAGGATCACAAAGACTGGACTATCAAGCAGTGAAAACAACTCATGTGGTCTGACGAATCACGATTCCAGTGTATCATGCAGACGGCCGCATGAGAATCTGGCAAAAACAGCACGAAAGCATGGACCCCGTATTCAAGAGTACAACCCATCAGGCCGGGGCGGGCAATGTTATGGTCTCGGGAATGTTTTCCTGGCATGGGTTGGGTCCGTTAATACGTGTTGAACAACCTATGGATGGCATAGCATACCTCCATATCGTCGCCATTCAAGTCCACCCTGTCACGTTGATGGCGTACCCCAGCAAGATATTGCGCCATGCAACAGAGATCGTATTGTGCAGGAGTGGTTCCAAGACGTTTGAGGGGGAATTTAACTTACTTCCGTGGCCCCCACAATCCCCACATCTTCAATTGAGCATTTGTGGAAAGAAGTCGAACAAAGCATCAGACGGCTGGATCCCCCACCATCCAATGTAGCACAATTACACACTGCTATCCATCAGGCATGGTGTCAGATTCCGAACCCCCCCCCCCACCTTTCAAAATCTCTTGAATCATTGCCACAAAGAATTACCGCAGTATAGAAGGCAAAAGGTGGCTATAAGAGATACTGACAGGGTGGTCAAAATAATGTTTCCTTGTGGGTTCGTGGGTGGGTCGGTTTCTTGTTTTTTTATAGAAATCTAAAATCAATTTTATTCCAATCTTAATGAAATTTTGCATACAAGACCATTGATCCATGAGAAAGATCGCTGTATATCTTAGATTTTGAAAAATATGTTCATTATGTTTAGGAAGTCATTATTATGACCAATAATGCATGGCAAAGTTTGAAATTCACAAACACTGTGCACAGACAACACCTCTTTCTAGGAGGTGTTGGCACAGACCGACAATATATGTCATGATCACCACCGCCAGGCAAAGTTTGTGGAACAATAGGTATCAACAATGGTATCAACACGAAATGCATCAACAATATGCAGGGATCAACAATGCATATCTCATGGCCAACAATGCAATGCAAAATTTGTGCAATAAACATAAGTTTCAATATTTGTAACAATGCATCGTATTCCTGTCATTCAGTCGTTTCTTAGAATTGATAGTTCTTAGTACTTAATAATTTCTTGAAAATCTTTAAACTGATCTGGAACTGGAGATACTGCAGAGATAACAGACTATTGAGAAAGAGTGGAAAGATGACAGAGGGAGCACTGAGCAAATGTTAAGCATGTAAATAGAAAAATCGGCGACTGCTAGACTATTCAAAGTGATAAATAGCCAAGACATCGAGAGAGGAGTGAAAATTGCAATAACATCAAGCTTACATTTAAAGTAAGATTATGTAACTATGAATTTATTAATGTCCGCTGAGCTGTGGCATACACGGAGAGGTCCATTCATTGTGAATAATTAAAATTGTTTTTCTGAATTTTCATTAAGAATTATTACTCTATTCTTTCTAAGCTTTTTCTTGTGTTTATTATCAAGATATTGCAAAATTTAATCAAAAAACATAGCGAGGGAGCCACGCTGGGTTATTTCTTTGCTTATTTCGTTGTACAACAGATGCAAACATTTCATAAAAATACATTTTGACTATATTCTGTGGAAATGTGAATATTTTGGAAACTGAGATGTTGATAATGCGATGATTGAACATTCGTTTCAAAGCATTACTGATAATAAGCAAAAAATGATGATGCTAGTGACAGGACATATATTAGGCAAATTCAATTGAACGGATATATATTTTGAGAAGGACAAGACACAAGAACTCTGAAATACAATAAAAAATAGCTATTAATTAAAATTACAAAATGAAAAAAATAAATATAATAATCAAAAATAATAAAAAAATATTAGATATAATCAAAACGAAAATAGAGCCAATTCTATTCAGGAGGCAAAGGTGCCATACGTGTTGCTCTTGAGCTCCCTATCAGATGTCCAGAAGAATGGTAAAAATTTTTGTTTCGAATGGAAAGAGAGAGAACGAGTATTGGTCAGAGAAACTTTGTACTAAAACAAAAAAAGTTCTCTGGGCAATGGATACTTTTGAACAATGTGAGTTTTGAAAAGAGTAAGAGGGTATAAGACCTTCTTTATCAAAGGCAGGAAAAAGTTGGTTTCAAAGTGATGGTCTTTGATGGTCTTTGGTTACCATTTTAGTCTAAGGCAAGTCAAGAAGATTTTAAATAAAATCCTGTTTTTTGAATTTTTCGTAGAATGGATAGTCTCTTTGGTCTGTTTGTCTTGATTGAATTATTATTCAACCAATTCGGAGTAATATTTTAACTTTTTGAGTCTGCGTTGCTTACTTACAGGTGTAATTGGAATAGATTTGTCCTCTGCCGGGTCCTCTGCTAGTTAATAAATAAATTTGGAATAGATTTTAAAGATATTATTAAGATAGAAAATAAAATCTTTAAACAAAAAACATATGGAACTGAGTTCAAAGAACGTTCAATAGAACATCAATATAAGGAATTAAAAATCCTCAAAATCAAAACTACACTCGAATACATTACTTTTCGACAAAATTAATAAAAACGTTAAAAACCAGAATATGGTTTAGGGCCGAGTATAGTCCTTGATATGCTTCAGATTTTTAATAATTTTGGAAAGCGAGAAAGACAATTTTCTGTTCCGTATTTATTTAATAATTTACCAGGATGGATACTTAATTAACATCTTAAAATTTAATTAAAACTACTTTTTATATTGGAAGAACAGAAAAATAATTTGAATGGAATGTAAGTTTAAATTTGCAAGTAAGAAGCTTCATGAAAAGAGTTTAGTTTAATCTTACAAATCTAATGTTATAACTTTATTTTAGGAATAGTATATATGTTAGACTGAACGAACTAAAACTCTCATTGAGCGAAAAAAACATCTACGACGCGTTGTGGGTTTTTTAAAACATCCACAATGCGTTATTTGTTTCATGGCACTCATAAAAATAGCCACAACGCGTTGTGGCAATCTCAAAAAGACCACGACAGAAAATTCGCGTTGTGGCTCTCATAACATTTGGCCACTACGTATTGTGATGATTAAAAAAAGCCATAAGGCGTTCAAACGTTAGTATTTGCAGTGATGCGACAATACAAGTGATAAACAGAGCAGTTTTTTAATATAGCTGAAAAATAAAACATTTTTTGTCGTTATCATTTTTTTATCTTTATTTATTATGTTATATAAATTAATAATAAAATTATTTACCACATACTAAAATGTAAAAATTAAAAAATATAACAATATTTTAGAACAATTTTTAATCATTTACGAAAATTTGTTGTGATGCTCAAAATATTCAAACGACTTTTTGATTTAAAATAATTGGAAATTTTATCAAAAACGTTTATTAAAAGTCTTTTTTTTAATTATCAAAAATATTGAAGTCATTATTTTTACAAGAACTATTACTGTGGCATTAAAGTTACATTTATGTTCTTTGAGCGACATTTGCATTTTTTATCAATACAGTACTTTCTACAACGCTACATTACAAATTCTTGATAACATAGATGTTAAACGAAGTGTTAATGTTGATGCTGAGTGTATGTCTTGAATGCTAATGGAGTTACTCTTTGAATAGTGAATTTATTTCGAGCATAAAGACGATCGTGAAGACCGTCCTTGTTTCCTATTTGATAAAGACCTGATGAATTATTGTTTATAACAATAGCTAAAACGTTTCTTGGAGCTCCATCAACTTCATGTACTTTTTCTAAAACATGGAACTAATTCTAAGTGCAGAAAATTTGGAGTTGGATAATGAGATCATTTTATGGGCCTGTTGCTCGTAGCCTGATTTAGCACAGTTTTTTTGAGCATTGATGCTGTTCGTTTTTAAACAGAGCTTGCAAGTAGCGTTTGCACCAAATCCCTTATTCTCATTGCTTTCTGCACAGATAAGGTGAACCTATTCATTAAAATCTGAACACTTGTAGGCTCCTGAAGTCTCATTTTAACAAATAACGCAGTTTTTTTCTTAAAATATTATTGTTCATCGATTCTTGTATGGTTACAGACTTCTTTTTTCTGCAATATTTCATTTTCATCATTATTATCATTTTCTATGATAATCTGGTTTTGTTAAGGTAGATTGCACTAGTTCTTGTAATTCCTCTTCAGTTTCTATAAGAGCATATACTGTGTGTTTCAAAAGTTCCCGAACTGCCCCTTCTGTATGTAGAGAAAGCCTAACCTATGAAAGCAGGAGTAATATTCGGCCAACCACTAAAATAAACCATGTGCTGAAATACATTACATAAAATCAGTTTTACATAGTGGCAAATATATATTATTTAAGATAAATAACACGCTTTTAATTAATGGAAGACATATAATTAAAATAAATAATATCAAACAATGAAATAAGTCACCCAATTGATAAATTAAAAGTTGCAGGACGAAACATAAATAACTCATATCATAATCATAAATAGACCTTCCTCATCTGTAACTGTGTGCCTCCTTGTGTTCGTGTAACATTTCTTCGCTGGATCTTCGTTTCTTCTGTGTTTCTTCTGTGTTTCATCCGAGTTTCACCACAAGTCCTGTGTTTGATTTCTGTTTCGTCCTTCAACTTTTACTAGGGTAGATGTACCAGTAATTGACAGTTTAAGACATTACTTTGAAACAAAACTGTGTACGTAATACAAATATTATTTTGAAACTTTTCTAATTATACCATTAAATTGTAAATTGAATGCAGAATGCGCCAATCTCTATACAAATATTATATCTTTAAAAGCTATTAAGTTATTAAATTTTTTCCTAACTAATGCATGAATCGCCAGTAGTTGACAGTTAATGCACCAGAAGTTGACAGGCAGTTTCAGCAGTAAATGACAATACTGTAATTACACAATTTTATTATATATTTACACAAAAAAAATTGATAACATTCAAAAGTAGCTGAAGAATTCAAGCTTTTTTAAGAATGTGTAAAGTATTTAACATAACAAAAATTGTGCTTTTTAAAACTTAAGTTGTTCATATTGATCATTTATCTTTCCCCCTCTTTGAAATAATAAATAAAATCAGTCCATTTCCATGTAGAGTGCAAAGGCCATAAAAAATGAAGGTGTTTTCCAGTAGTGCAGTATCATCAGATCTTAGCTAACAATTTGTTCATAGAAAAACTTCATTTTTGACAACTGTTCTCCAAGTTTGCAAAATTGATCCAATTCATCCTATGCTATGTCTTATCATAGTAAACAGAATAGTAGTTTTTTTCTTGAAAGATAACTTGTCCTGGGCTTTCTGTTGATCGTCTCTGTGACAAGATTCAGGACCAACAAAAAGAATCGGCGAATAGGGCGTAGAAGATTTATATCAAAGTGGGTGATCTAGAAATTGACAGTCAAGTTCCTATAATTGGCACAGTTAGGTTAAACACTGGAAAATCAGAAGTTACACTTAAAACCATCATGTTGCCTTTTTATTACCCTACATTCTAAACCATATTAGTATATTTTGTGGTCGTTTTTTTTTAAACACAGAAATTATCAATAACTAACAGATTATGTCAATTACTAGTGACACTACATATTTGGGTTCTAGTAATTGACAGTGGATTGAAACACTTAAAAATTAGTCATCAGAAATTCTGTTACTACTAGAAGTATTGTCCACTGATCACACAAAAAGGTTCACGTAAAATTAATAACAAATATTGCATAATATTCATGAAATAAATTCAAGTACTCAAACCCTCGCGTAATCGTTCATTACAAGGTTTTTTCGACTCGATAAGGCATTGAACAATCAACACGTGTTTGCGACCATAATAGAGACCAAAGTTCCTTGTTTTTTGTTTTTATGGGAAGCGTAATACGTTGTTTAATAAGAGGTGGCAACCCCAGTCCCTTTTTTTGCTTTGTTACTTTATTGAAAGCCTTTAAATCGTGGATTGTCAATTACTGGTACACTGTCGACTACGTCATCTTTTAACACTGATGATTTGGAGCCCTTCGGTGTTCCGTCAATGAAAAAGGGGTCTATGAGACTAGTGCCCATAATGCCTGCCCAGACGTTTACTTTCTGAAGACTCCGGGTGTGGCCTTTACTATCCAATGTGGATTGTAGTCGAACAGTAATGGAAGTTGTGTTGATTTCCCTCCCCATGCAAAGTGAACGTGCATTCTTCGGTCAAGCAAATACGACGGGATAGCGCAGCATCTGCATGGCATCTGTTTATCATTATCTTGCAAAACTCTACTCGACGATCCTCATCACCATCTGTCATTTCTTGATGAAATTGCATCTTGAACGGGTGGAAATTCAAACCATGCAAGATTCACCAGACAGTCGTGAAGGGCCGATTCGAAGGGCATATGCAAAGGCATGCGTCGATTGTATGCCACAAGCCGCAATTATTACTACAACGGCCGCCGTTTGTTGCGGACCTGTCATGTAGGTGTCGACCTTACTGGTGTCTGCCTGTCTCTCGAAATTGTTTCTTCAGGGTCAAAAGAGTACCTGTTGAAGGCTTCGGTGGTCAGGATGTAATTCGTGCGGCATGGAATTTGTCGGCAGCATTGCACAGCGTCAAATCCCCTCTCGCCAAAGGAGAACCATGTCTTCTCGTTCTTACATACTTTATCTCATTTGTTTTGTTTTCACGCAATAAATGCTTTTTTAAACTGTTACTGTACCGAAATAAGCTTAATATCGTCTACCATAGGTTTTATAAATAAATCTTCTAGTAATTTTTACTTAAACCTTTCATTTCACTCTCATGTTTGCCTATTTGCATTTATGTAAAATAAATAGCGGGAATCATAATGACTAGGAGCATCGATTAATTGAAAAACAGAGGTTGAATATCATTGGCTCATGTCTACCAGCCCTTCAGCATACGTGCACAAAAGTATGTTATGCAGGGAAAAATCATCTCCTTACTCCTGAAGCTTTTGAAACATACGGTATATCACTAGTAATAGACGAATCTGGAAGTCCAATTATTTGTGGTGTCATTTGTAAGGTGTCATTGTAAAAATACTCTATTGATAAAAAAATGCAAATGTCGCTCAAAGAATATAATGTTACTAAAAATATCATGGCATTATTAATGACTGCAATATTTTTGATAATTATAAAAACTTTTAACAGCCAATAAGTTTCCAAATTATTCTAAGTGAATTATTTGTTTGAATATTTTGAGCATCACAACAGATTTTCGTAAATGATTATAAATTGTTGAAAAATATTGTTATGTTTTTTAATTGTTATATTTTTTATGTGTTAAATAATTTTATTACCAATTTTTATAACAAAAAAATTAAAGATAAAAAAATGATAACAACAAAAAATGTGTTATTTATTCCCATATTACAAACCCACTATGTTGTTTCACCTGTATGGTCGCATCACTGCAACAACTAATGTTTAGAATGCGTTATGGCTTTTCTTAATCATCACAACACGTAGAGGAGAGCCATGACGCGAATTTTGTGTCGTGGTCTTTTTGATTTTGCCTCAATGCGATCTTGCTATTTTTCTGAGTGCCATGACAAAAATAACACGTTGTGGATGCTTTAAAAGATGTTTTAAATAATGCGTTGTGGATTTTTTAAATTCATTTTATTAGATGTTTTTGAATTTTCTGACATCAAAAATAATATTCTGCTTGTTCTATTTTAATTCATGCATAAGCTGCAGATAAATAAACATTTTTTGTGTGAACCAAATTGGCCGTCGTGGACATTTTATTCGCTTAATGAGCGTTTTCTTTCTTTGAGCCTAACACATATAAGCCTGGATTATATATATGCAAGCCCAGAAAGGCTTCGAAATTTAAGGTTCAAATTTGGTCTTTGAAAATTATTATAATGTACTTCAAAGTAAATTTAAATTTTGTATATTTTATAATATAAATGATTCTCGTAATACTACTTGAAATAAATAGAAATTGGATTGAAAAAATTATTATCATTATTATTATTTAATGAATTTTCCATCGAAACATAGACGGAAAATTTTTTCGACCTGGATGTTCGAACGAGAAACCTCGACTGTCATGGTCGACACCTCTGCCAATTGGCCCATCGCAGAAACCCAGAAAGGCATGCTTTCACGAGTGTCCTAAATACAACCAAGTTGTCAAGTTGAAAGCCCGATATGAGGCACTCACCTTGCTCACAGATCGAGAATTTCTCCTCTCCAATCAGGTAGTTTGATGAATTCACAAGAGACTTCGTATGTCCTATAAACTTCCTTTATAAATAACAAACGGAATACGACCAAGAAATCTAAAATATTTGCCATAAATTATTTGATGCATTTTGCATAATCATTCCGTATAAATTGTTAAAAATTAGTACGAGATTATTATTGTTAAGATATTAAACATTTATTTGCTGAATATAAAAATACAATTTAAATTCTATATCGTACTTATTAATAAAAGATGAGGATAAATATTCCAGAATAAAAACATTACTTGTAGGTTATTCCTAATCTATTTTATGAGGATATTCTTCAGTTATTAGTTTTGCTGTTATATTATTAACAGTATTAAATATGCCAGTGATGTTGAAAGCCACACCACCCATTATATCAAATATTGCATTGTGTCCTAACAACAACGCAACTGGAAGGATAATATATTCTCTGAGTTTAGTAATCTGATCATCAAGCCATGCTTTATAATAACAGCAAAAGTTTCCACGTAAAAGCATTGTTCCATCCCATCTTACTTTCATCTCTTTTTTAGTGACGTGCCATGCCGCATAAACACTGCGTCGTCCACAAACTTGAATGTTGTTTGTCAAGATAAAGGTTTTTGCTACGCCAAATTCTTTACTGGTTTCTTGTTTAAGCTAAAAAAAAAATTTTTGGTTCTTAGTTAAGATTCCATTAAATTTATAATTGTTAGCTATTCAGATAAAAACATTAAATGGAGCACAACTTAAGAAGTACTCAACGAAGTATTTCACCAGCAGATCAAGGATTAAGGTAATAATATCTATTTAAACGTAAATTTAATGTATACTTTCAGCATTTTCTTTTATGCTTGTCTCATAAAATTGTTAATAGTTGTTGACTTTACAGTTGTTAAACAGTCGCAATAATTTTTTAAATAGCGTCAATCGTTTTTTCTATAGCTAAGCTGCTCTAGTGCTATGGAATTTGAATCATTAATATGAATAAAATGTTTAATATTTCCGCTACTTCACATCTCATTCTTTATTTTTCGACACTTTAAATTAACTCAGTATCATATATGGTACAAATATTGCAAACAAATTCCCGACAAACAAGAAGTGTGAACACACACGGAAATGATGACAATGCGTGATAAAAGAAAGTTTTCAAATCATTTCGGTTAAACAAGTGTTAAGAAATGAAATTTTTTTTGTTCATTGCTCCACAAATTGGCAACTCGATTGCTGAATTGTGAAGTGACGGCTATTATAAGAATTGCTTAAATGTTACATTAAAGAATAACTCTTATGGTCACATACAACTTTACTTTAATCGAAAGACTAAAAAATCATAGCATATTTAATTTTTTAAAATTCGAATCCTAAGTGTGTGAAAAACGAAAATTCTGATCGCTTTTTCAGATCTTGTGCATGACATGTTGGAGCGAGGATTGTGCCCAGCAAGCTTTGCATTGAAGCTTTAACATTCACTGTAGATCTAGATTCACTCAGTACTGCATTCATCACAATTTTCAAAATGTTTGGGATGAAAGCAGCGATTCAGATATCAGTTTTGAGACGTACGAAAATATGGATGCTTATTTTAACAACTAACTATATAATGAATTGGACAACGATTTGGAGAAACCATATAGCTTAGAACCTCTCCTGCGCGATCACCTGTCATTAGATGAGGAAGTGTCGCTGAATCGACGGACAAAGTACCACCCGCAACAAATTGTCAAGTATAATTATTACATATATTATTTAAATGTGAACAATTTCATGACATTATTTTTAAAATAGGTATCAGTGCGCAATATGTGAAGATATACCGAACGTATGCTGCTGTGATTATGCCGAGATCAATCAGCATATGCCCAGTGGTTCTTCGTGCATCACCAGAAATTCCGTTGTTTCAAATATCTGCCATGATTACGATATCTAATTTGTCCATTGCATTTGGGTGCACATGGGAATAAATAAAAAAAAATTATCCGTTTTGCGTTTTGATAGCCATTTGAAAAATATTTCCTTCACAAGAACGCTGTGGGCTCAAACACTGTAAAATTTTATTAAAACTAATTAAAATTCTCTCAAGCAATTTTCTTTGTTTATTTGATCATAACTGAAATTTATGGAAAAACGAACTAAATATCAGGTTATCAAATGTATTATGTTACACTGATATATTTTAATTTATTATAATCACTAAATAAACTATTTCAGCCAATTAAATACCAAATTATGTACTTAAATAACAAATGTATTAGCTTCAAAACATTAAAAAAAAATTGGATACTGTTAGCACCATTTACTTATTTAACTATTTTTTTAATATAATTTTAATAGGGTCATAGTCAAATATTAAAAGCAATAGCCAATAACTAACCCCCCTCCCCTTTTCTATTTGTGAATTTCAACCAAAAAAGTTGCTTCAAATCATAATTAATTGGCTTCCATTGGGTCCCCCGTCCCCTCTATATTTTTGGTTGGCTTCCATTAAATACTACAATGAAAAAAATAATTCTCCTTGACAAAGTAGCAGGAGCTCTGAAATGTTTGAAATCCTCTCGTCTATTGTTTGAAAAAATTGTATTTCTTGATTGCAGCATTTAGGAATGGAAACGAGCTCTATGATCTTAGGTTTCTCATCATTTTCAATCAAATATGACCATCTGAACACATCAAAATATGTAGTTGCATTTTGTCCGGTTGCGTTTTCGTCCAAATACCTCTTTAGTAACATTGCCTTACGCAAATAGACAGTGAGCTTAATTAATACCTACGGGATCAATAACAAAACAAAACTCTTAAAAGTAAGCAGAGCAGAAGCCAGTTATCTCTTCTATCAAAATATATCTATTTCTTCCTAATTCTTACTTAGCCAGTGGAACAAATGATAAGTTATTATCACTACATCTATTCTTCTAGCCAAAAATTAAGTAAGAATGAGTTACGATGAATATGCAATTTACCATTCCGGAACATTGGTTGTAAAAGAGAATCGAGCTAATTTTAATGCAGTAAAATCCATGTCAACATAGTGAATTACAGAAATAACTGGTATTAATTGTTTAAAAGCTTCCATAGTGTGATTTTTTTAGTAAAGAAACTAAAAAAATAAGAGAATAGTAAAAAAGACATCACAAAATAACATAGGTAATAAATAATACGAGGCCTTTCGGTCATTTTATTTAAGAAGACCTTCTTCAGGTTAAAAATTTTGACGTAGAACTACGTCTATCAGGGGTGCAGCCGAGAAAAATTTCAGACGCGATTTTTCGTTCAAAAAGTGATGTACATATCTCAGTCTATATCTTTCTATCACTATATCCTACAACTATGGTCATTATCTCATTGGAAAGAGGAAGGTTGAGTCTTGAATAATAAGCAAAAATTTTACCAAATGATCCACTGGGTCAAAAGGTACAGGAAGTTAAAATTAAGTGAATTTTGTGCTCACCATCGTAGTAACGGAGTGGCGCTGCTGCAGCATATGCGTTTGCGGCGTGTATTGGAACTAATTAGAGCTAACTATGGCCTACGAGAAAAGGCCTGTGTATTTAATATAAAGAAGGCCTGTGCATTATGTATAAAACATGGAAACACGAGCGTTTTAAGATAATATCATGAAATGCTGTCATCTGCCGGCGAAATCAGTACATCATCATTTATATAAAATCAGTGGCGGTGGACGTTGTCACAACAAAGAAAAAATCTAACAATGAGTTATCTAACAATGGGTTATTTCCCGATTATACAAACGGGTGGGTACGCTTCTATTTTCTATTAAAATTTGTTGTAAAATAATAAAATATATTTTATTTTAAGCAGAATAATTATTTTAAGAAATAAACTTTGAAGTTTTGTTAATTTCTTAAAAACAATAAATCTGATAAAATAATATATGTTTTCAAACATGTTGGTCCTGGTTGTTTGTAAAAATATAAATATATCGGTCTTTAAAACAACAGTGATTTTACGACATAGAGTCGACGCGTTTTAGCCCTGGCTTTCTTCAGGACTGTGTGTATAATGATTAAAGAAGCTTAGAAGAACACTCGAGGGGGAGAGAGAGCTGGGGTAGGCGGGTAAAACAACAACAGGGGGGGGTCTAGGAGATTGCTGCATTCGTAATTTAAAACCCAATGGAAATAGGAGAGTTCTGGCCCAATTACTTGTGTAAACTAATACAAGACTGTATCTAGAATAACTCAATGGTAGATTATCAATATGGCAGGTATGCCCCATTTCATTCATTAGGGTAACAAAAGTGGGGACTTCAAGATTAGGACGGAGTTAATTACTCAACTCCGATTGAAACTTGGAGATAGGGGGAGTTTTAAAAGTAACACATTGCCAGCAAGTAGGGCGAGAAACAACTCACATTTGGAAACAAATCCCTTTAGAGGAATGGAGGGGGAGGGGGGGGGAGCCGTAGGAAAATACTCAAATTGGTTCAAACATCGTGTAATGGTCCTTGTCACCCACGCTTATTAATGAACAACAAAATAAAACTTATAAGCAAAAATACATACAGATAAATAAAATATAAAACAACACTCAGATATCTGGATAAACAAATAAATAAATTAAGAAATAAATGAAAGAATGAAATATAAATATAAATATAAAACCACATGCTCTGGCATTTTACACAGGCATGAGGCAGCACGAATGGATAAGAACCCTACAAACAACTAATGACATTGTATTGAAACCCCGCTAGAATGTGGACTACTTACACAGTTTCCTCACTCTTCATTCCATCTCCGTATTATTATAGCCCCCC
>JAHWFO010117712.1:79340-164111 GCA_023313115.1 Rhysida immarginata | reverse complement strand
TCCATTCCACCAACAGCAGTGATTTACTTAACTCAGACAAAGGGCCAATCAGCAACTCCCAACTGATTCAGTGGTGGACGACCATAACCAATCACTGAATCTCGTTATTGTCTGTCTTTTGAGTGCTATTTCTATAATTGGTCGATTCTCATTATAAATACCGTTAATTTTTCTATCACACTCAGTATCATCTAGTGTGGTACTCCCTATTCTACCTGCTGAATGATGAGAGCTTCGCCCTCGAAAAGCGCTTACAGGATAAGGTTGTATTTTTCTTTTTTAAAACTTGTTGTGGTTAAAGAGTCTTTTATTTCTTTTATTGTAAACATTAAAAAAGTCGAAAAAGCATTCAGTAAAATTGTTGAACATACAAAAAAAAATCTTTATGAAGACGTCAAAGATTGAAAACGAAAGACACCCTGTGAAATCGTCAGATTTGGTAAATCAACTGAAAACATTTTGATTTTGATGAGTTTTCGTGAAACCAAAAAGCTGCGCACATATAAATTGGTGGACTCAAAAACTGTCCGTTTTTTTTTTTCACTCAAACATTTTAAAACGAAATTAAGCTTGAAACTCAATAGAGCGCTAAAATCAGTTAACATTTATTCCTCCTTCAGATGATTTCATGCCGTTGAAAAACGAACCTTACAGATTTTCGTGAAATGAAATTCCCACTCTTTTGATTTTTTCCGAACCAAAAAACTAGCGTCTGAAAGTTTGAGTCTATTGGAAAATCGTCAGACGTATAAAAACTTTTAACGAAAAAAAGTACCCATGAGACTGCAGCACAGCCTTACTCATTTCAACTCAACACCATCGATTAACCTTGATAAAGAAAGAAATAAATACATGTAATATGTTTGGGTAATATGGAAATGTATGTTATGTTTTCAATGATTTGAAATTCAACCAATTAACCAGCCAAAACTTTAATTTTTATAAAACTGTTACATAATGAATGACATTCTTGGACAAAAAATTAAGAATATGCACACATGTACATCAGTACATATTTGGTTCATCAAAATTAATATTAATACTGAGATAATAGTAGTTCACACAACACTAATGAATTTGACTGAGTGTCTAAAGGTGAATTGGTAAATGACAATTTAAAATAAATTTAAAACTTTAGTGATGGAATGGTTGTATAATAATTCCGTTAACTTGTGTCAACACAAGAAGTTTTTGACAAAGCAGTTGACTGGAACATATCACTGGGGCAGGTCGTATGAAACGCAATTTAAACGTATTCGGCGTTCCCAGACTGGTAAACACGAAGTTTTTTTTACCTTGTTTTACTATGGTTTAGTGCGTACATTTATAGTAATAGCTGCAGCAATAATGACATACTGCGTGAGACACATCATACTTGAGCTCCATTGTAACCGTTGCATACGCTTTTGACGAAAAGGAAACACTTTAAAGAGGTGAAAAACCAGTGGAAGAAATGGACACAAGTAGCATTCGACTCGTGTTTGAGCAATTCGGTGGAAGGGTAAGGAGCTAGACGCGAATTCTGTCATCTTGGCTTACCACCCTGCTTACTACCACAAATTCTATCATCTTGGCTTCGCTCAATGGAAATTCTTAGACGTCACTCAAACTATCATCCTCATAAAGTAATCCAGAAAACCCTCCTGAGGTCTTTGCCTACGCTCGCAGAGAGGCCTTTTCCTCTCAGCATCAAATCTTTCGGCCAGACGCATCTTCACTTCAATCCAAAAGTCATCATCCTGAAGTAATTTTCCAATCCTAGGAGCCAGATGTGCTTCTACTACCAACAGGAAAATCCTATGACTTTCGTTCTCACATGCATTGCCTTTTCAAATTTGCAAAATATATGTTGATAACTTTACCCCGTCAAGTACAGGAATGTTTAACCATTGTCAGAATATCCTAATACTAGCAAACCCGCGCCCGGCGTTGCCTGGGCTTTTTAAATCATGAAATAAAAATACAGTATAGGTAAATTTTTAAAAACCTTTATTTAATGTCAAAAAATTAATGGAAGTTTAAGGAACTACACCTAAGTCTTGAGTACTTGCTTATAAACGACATTTAATGTTGTTGCATCTTTACTGCAAATGTATAAATTTCTAGGATTGCTAACTCTAGAACAGGCAACATAAAGTTGGCGATGTGAGAAACAATCTTCTTACAAATTTACTCCAGCTACTTTCAATGTTTGGCCTTGAGATTTGTTAATTGTTATGGCAAAGCAAAGTTTAACTGGAAATTGAATGCGTTTGAACTGAAAAGGTAAGTCTGTAGGTATTAAAGGGACGCTTGGAATTAAAACTGTTTCACTAAGACCACTTCCAGTAATAATTGAACCTTCTATCACATTATCTTTTAGTCATTTCACAATTAACCTTGTTCCATTACAAAGTGTTGGAGGATTTAAATTTCTAAGTAACATTATAGGAACACCAATTTTAAGTTGTAATAAATGAAGAGGAAAACCAGGAGGTTGTAAAGAGTTTAAAAATTCCACAGGGTAAAGTACTGCATTTTCAGTTTGTAAAACTGCGTTGATGGAACAATACTGTTTTACATTTCCTTCAACTTTGTTCATTATTTTTAAGTTTATTAAGTAGCAGAATCGTTACATGGTGTTAATAGTGTCCTCTCTTGGAACCATCCTAAAGACTTGGACTGAATATTAGAAATATCGGGGTAAAAACTTTTAATCAAAGAATCTAGTGATTCGACATAATTGCACAATGAAGAATTAAGTTTTATCCTACCATTTACTTCTGGTTCACTGCCACAACCAATTTTCAACAATTTTGTAGAAAATGCATCTGCCTGTTGATGATTATTTAAAAGGACCCTCATGTTTTTAGTGAGTGAAAGGTGAATAACATGCTCCCAAATAAAAGACTTTTTTAAGTAAGCATTTACTTCGTCAGCAACTGTACCTTTTGTTATAACTGGTAGAGTTTCATGAAAGTCACCTGTGAATAAAAATGTCAAGCCACCAATTATTTGATTGGAGTTTCTAATATCTTTCAGAGTGCGATGCAAAGCTTCAACAACAACCTTATTTGCCATAGTAGCTTCATCCCAAACTATCAAGGAAGATTGACGAAGTAATTTTACAGTAGCACTTTGTTTTTTTATTTGGCAGAAAGGAGTGTCCCCTGGTATAATTGTGAGGGGAAGTTTAAAAGTTTAGAGGAAAAAAAATATTTCGTTTTTGCTTCGCATGGTTTCTGTTTACACAGCTGTTAGAGGAGAAAAAAGCATGGCAGCCTATCGCAAAAATATTACGTTTTTCATTGAGTTCTTTTGAATTTTTTTTGTTAAAAATTTTTTATTTTTTTATTGAATTAGTTTATTGAAATATTAAGTTGTGGAGTTACAGTATAGGTAAATTTTAAAAAACCTTTATTTAATGTCAAAAAATTAATGGAACTTATTGGACTACACCTAAGTCTTGAGTACTTGCTTATAAACGACATTTAATGTTGTTGCATCTTTACTGCAAATGTATAAATTTCTAGGATCGCTAACTCTAGAACAGGCAACATACAGTTGGCCATGTGAGAAACAATGTTCTTGCAAATTTACTATTAAGATGAAGTAGAATTAGCTTATGTTTGTTTGTTTGCTCAAAAGATGGCGCTAAGCGTTTCGATCGCCTATTACCATATGATGAGCAGCAATATTGACGCATTTAGAGAGCAATTAACGTAAATAATTTAATATAAAACCAATTATTATGAATTATTACCTGGCCTACAAAGTTTCTACATAAATCCCCTAACAAACAAAACTTGTTTCATAAAAATCGATGCAGTAGTTCTTAAGGTTATCGAGCACATACCCCGGGGAAGTGACTTAGATTTATACTATGTATAGATCCTCTTTGGTTACTTTCAGGAGAGCCTCTAATAACTTTACTTTCTAATAATCTGTGCCTTTACTTTCCATTCTTTCACTTCCGGATGTAAAACCATACTATGATGTATTTTCTTTTAAATGACGAACCAGAATCTGAGTTGGGTCTTGACCAAATGCAGCTTCAGCATATATAGGCATTCAGTTACCCAGTGGCATTATAGTAAATATGCGAGAAGTCGACGCGCATTCAAAGTCACCAAGAATTTATTCTTTTGTGCTATCTGTCATGTAGTTTAACTTTAACATTTTCACCTTAAACTAACCGTAGGGAGGTTTTAGCTTAGGGAAACACAAATCTTTAGAATATCTGAAAAAAGCCTACTGGGTCTGATTAGGAAAATAAGGCAATGATACAGATTCGAAGTTATCTGAATCTTCTTATAAAAAGAGCAACTATCTTGTTAAGTCTTTCTCCTAAAGATATTGCCTCGCCAAATTCTTCTTTTTATTAACTTGCTAAAAATGTGAATATGGCACTTAAATACGAAAAATTTCAAGTTTTACTTTATCTTTCAGATTGATTCAAGATTTCCTGTCAGCGGGCTTTTGGCGATACTTTCGCAACAGTGTTCAGAAAGGTAAAAAAAAAATAAGAAATAATAAGATAAAGCTTAGATATTGAAAATTATTTATGCAATTTAATTAAAACAGATTCTAACCAAAACATTATTCCGAGGCTATTCTTGTTTATATTAAAACTTTTTTTTATATTTTATTTATAATCAGAGTTCGCAATTTTTTATCTATCTTTTCATCACACGAGCTCCAGGTCAGCGGTTTACTCAAAAAGGCAGGTTAGACTGTGAACTTTCAAATTATTGATTTAATCATGATACTAATCACTCAAATGGCCTTAACTTTACTATCTTTTACAGATGCTGCAACATCTATCGTCATACTTCTCTGTTTAGTAGTGGTCGGTAGCACACTTCTTGTGTAAATATCTACGTTTTTAGCGACGGGGAACACAAGTAAGTCTAGGGCGGAGGTCGTCTAAAGGGATTAGTTGCGTTAGTTGCATTAGTAAAAGCAGGGTTCAGCAGAATTATTGGCTAACGGGGGTTTTTATGTCGTTAAACTTTCGAAAATGACCTAGCTAGATTTTACAATTGACGACGTTAACCCGGCGTCACTCGCGCCAAATTTTATAACAGCACTACCCACGTTGCGGTGTTTACACCGCACTTTTAGCAGTGATTTTATTTGATAAAAAAAGAACTTAGTGAGATAACATAACATAAAATATTCCTTATTATACATTTATAAATTCCATTATGCCAAAATTCTTCATTCATCATCATAAATAATCATCACTAATTCATCATCGCGGAGAATGCGTCACTCGCGCCGAATTTTATAACATCACTACCTGCGTTGCGGTGTTTACACCGCACTTTTTAAAAGTTATTTTATTTGATAAAAAAAAGAACTCAGTGAAATTTTATTTGATAACTCAAGATATTGCAATTTATGACCACATATACAAATAAGAAGAAAATAAGTGATTTTAAAGTGATTTTTAGGAAATCATGTTTATGTCAAACACTTACTTACATGACTGCTTGCGCTGCGGTGTTTGCACAGCAAAGTAAGACCAAGTTAGAAAACACAGCTTTAATCTTTACTTTCGATAAAACGAATGATATCAACACCGGCGCTATCTGTTGCCAATAAGTTGTACTTGAAATACATGGAAGTCACCACAAGCTAGCACCTCTGTATGATGAGCTATATCAAAAAAATCAAAAAGTTGCGGTGTAAACACCGCTCGCGCGAGTGACGCCGGGTTAAGTGTCTCAGAAATATTCCTATCGTCTTTGAGTTTCAGTTCCGCCAAGTTTTAGGCGCTGTTGATTGGGATTCCGATATTTTGAAAAAAAAATTAATAAATAAATAAAAACAACGGTATGGCTTTTAATTTGACTCCAGTTTTTATAGCCATAATATTGTTGCAACCTTACCTTATCGCTTTGCAGTATCCATAAGCCATCTATCATTTATTTCAGAACATAAAACATTAAAAAATTATTGAGTTCTTGAAGACTTTGTAATGTTTTTAATTTATGGGAGTTATTCGAAATTTATGCCAATACATGATTATAAGCAACCAGAATAGGTTTAATTTAAAGCTTATGTCTTTCAGTGGTGCTTGATGGCATTTTCTTTTCCTTTTCACCACTATTGCTCAGAATTCTCCTTAATCATAGGATTTAATTAATCTATCATAGGATTTAATTATTCATGAGGGAGGCTGTGGCCTGGTGGGCTTTCACTGAAACATAACTTCTGTGAAGTTAATTCTTTTAAGACGGCCGAGTGCTATATGGCACTTTTATTTGTTTTTATAATATAGTCAGAAATAAAAATTTTTATCTTTTTAATCATTCATTCTAAGAAATCGAAAATTACTGTATTCTCTAGAGGAAACCTTTCTCTATAATAATACAGTATAATTAGCTTAGAGAATTAGATAATGTATTTATTATAATTAATTTAAAATGAACAGGCGTGGATGTTACAAATTTAACGTCGATCTTATATACCCATTACATACTTCTTCATTTTAAAAAATATTTACTCTCTACTTAATAAAAACCTGCTTTTTTTGATATTTCGTTGCTTCTTAATTGTTCCATACAAGTTTTTCTGCATAAATATATATAAAAAAATGTTTATCTTACCTTTACTTCATCCTTGTAATTTTCGATTTCGCTTTGTTGAACTTTCGCGCCAAATTGCGAGATGGTTATTGCAGTTGGGTATAGGGAACTTTTTATTATTTTAAACCTTAGAGTCTATTCTTTATTTTAAGTATAATGATAATTCATAAAATGAATTTAGAAAATAGAAATAAAGTAAAATGTAGGCGGATTGAAAACAATAAGGTGTGACTGCCGCCATGATGACGTCATTTCAGAATGCATTCCGAAATCCCCCCCTCCTCTTCCTCCTCCTCTACACGGCCGCTTGCGGTCGCTTTGATGCTTAGAATGTTGGAACGTAATTTTGTTCTTATCCGTTTATTGTTTACTTTATAAAGAATTGTTCACGCCACGTTGAGACTTATAATTTGGATGTGGACTAGTATATATGCATTCGGAATGTTTATATTATAGTTAGAAATTCTTGGTTAACGTTTCATTATTTTGCATGAATAATAAAACATCAATTGAACCAAAAATTTTTTTTTCCTTTATGCACCAAATTGTAATAAATGCTTTTAATTTTAAATTAGAATATATTGTAAATTTATATTTTCAATATCCAAAATGATTGTAAATTTATTTAAAATTCGCACATAAATTCATTTTTAATTAGCTTCATTTGTTTTTATTTGAATTAACAGTATTCATTTGTTTCTATATGAATTTTCATGTTTATAAACACATGTCATTGAATTTTATAAAAAATAATACAAATTTTATAATAATAAATGAATATTTAATTTTTTTAGCCTATATGCAATTTACAAACGCTATTTTTTTATAAAATGCATATAAAATCACATTCTTAAGAGCTCTCTGGTGGATAGAGGCGGGGCCTTGATATTGATCAATTCAATTCACTTTCGAATTAGCATCTGATAACATTATCCCATAGTTTGATATTTCCATATCCAAATACACAGAGGCCAATGAATTAGAAACCCTTGTTGAATTGATATGTAAAGTGGGGTTATATGGCTGAAACGATTATGATATGCAAATGAATGCAATCATGTGAGGTACATGCTCATTCCCAGCTGCAGTCACAGTGTAGGAAAAAGCTGCCACTGCTCAAGTTGATCAAAACTGGGGAAACACCAAACTAGTCTGAGTTCCAAAAAGGAGTTATTGTAGGAGCCTGTCTACCTAAAGCTACGATTTCAAGGACAGTCCATCTGACATGTATCTTAAAAGGTCAAGTCTTTAAGTTGTTCAATGCGTGGAAACGGAATCCACAGGGGTTGTCGAAATGGCAGAATTGTGGATCAAAAACAATCAACACAGACAGGAACCAACGTCGTCTGAGACCGATTGTGCGGAAATATGGAAGCAACCGACGGTAGACTTCATTGAAGGATCATCGCAACCCTTCACCTCACCTTCACTTTCAGACCTATCTGGGTATTCAAGTAGAATCGCGCGACTTTCCAAATAATACCTGCGCACAGTAACTCTAGTGAATAATGGTTTAATCAGTGTACGAAGTTTGCCAAAAGGATAAATAAATAGAAGTTGAATTTTTCTAAACAGGCGTACTGTGAAGAGATTATATTGAACTGTAAGTTTTCAATATCTAAGTTGTTTGAAATTACTTATCATCTTTTCTCTTGTTTATTTATTTTTCTCTGAAAATCTGTGGTGAAAGGGTTGGTGCACCTGTTAAAGCGATTAAATTCATCGATGGGCCCGTAGAAGTGACAAAGGGGTATTCAACGGGACTTTCAACCGTGGCGTGTATTATTCTTGATTCTAGCTTTCAGCTTGAAGAGTAAAAAATTTTAAAACAAAGTTTGGATTTTATGATGTCAAATATTCTTATGCCCTGACTTAAAGAAAAACTATATGAAAACTATGTATATAATTACACTTACCAATTCGGAGCTTCACACAACACTGCAAAAATTAAAGACAAATGGTCAAAATGATCACCTTCGACTCCGATATATTTATTAATTCGCTTTATGCACTCAAAGGAGTCTCTCTTTAATATTGCTACAGGCATTTCGAATATGCTCCTTCATATTCTCTCGAGTTGTTGGTTGTGTCTGGCGATCTCGCAGGCCACCTAATTCGACTGCCAGTTCCGATCAAACAAGCATTGTAATCGCTATCTAATATTTTTTTGTGCAATAAGTGAAAAATGGGCCAGGCACCTATTTTACTAAAACTACATATTTTGTCTAACTTCCATGTTTAATTCATCGAGCTTTATCGGTAAGACTTGGTTCAAAAAAATTCAGTATTCTGTCCATCCAATGTACCATCAATAAATAGGAATTTATCCGCTTATCACCCAAGAATCCACACCAAACAATGACAGTCCAGGGACGTTGATACTCAACTTCGCGTAAGCTTTGTGGATTTTCTGTAATGCATGTTGTGCCGATACAACTTCCCATGGTTAGTTAAACCCGATTCATCAAAAAATAAGATATGAAGAAAGATGGTATTACCCATTTAAAGTCAACACTTGCCCATTGACAGAATATCACTCGATTCCTAAAGTCATCCCCATGGAGATCTTGATGTAATGACACAAAATATGAGTAAAATTTATGACGCTTCAGGATCCTCAGAACATTTCTTCGAGATATTCCAGAATTGCTAGAAATCGCGCAAGAACTGGTTTGAGGATCATAAACTGATAATGAGGATGGCGCGGTTTTATTGTCTACTGATTGTTGGTTTTCTCTTTTTTTGCTTGCACGTCTTTCTTCTGAAAACTAACTAACAACACGATAGAAAGAACTACGCGAAGGATTAACTTGGAATCGTTCAGTGCAATAAAGTATTGCTTGATCAACATCGCGTCTAGAGTCACCATAAATAAAAATCATCTCAATTATTACTGCGACTCTGAATTTTTCCAAGTTAGCTTAAAATAGAATGAAGAACTGGAAGTGTAAACGAGGATGAGTGAATTGAAAATATACATCTTTATAAATTTCGTTACTTGCTCGTCTAAGGTCACCATTTTGAACATTCTTTACAATAATGCAAAAACAGACAACGTTGAATACACCCATACCACGTTATACGTACGCTCGTTATACGTACTTTTCGATTTACGTACATTTCAAATTATGGCACTAATTCGTTTTCCGTATCTAATATTTCGTCATACGACCAATGATATTATTTGAAGAGTAGAATGGAAATACACTGAACATCAGCACCAGCACTATGAACTCAACTATCAATTAGCTTCAAAGATGGTGTCGTTATTTCCACTCTAATTAATTAATCACGTTGCACACGATGCATGCGCCGCACGTGATACTCTATTTGTAGTCAGTCAGTGTAAGTTCTTGTTTTGTTTGTTGAAATTAATTGCTGAATTGTAAGCATAGTTAGCGCCTATGAATTAGACTCTATTTTCGCTATATTTTATTATGTTTATAAAGAAATAAAAATAATAAAGTAAAGACTATAAAAAATATACTACTGTGTTGTATTATTTCATAAAAAATTGAAACAGATTCAATTTAATTTGTATAAGTTCGTATCAAAATTATTGTTGGGTATTTTTAAACCCTTATCAAGGAATTTTTTTAAAAAAAGAAGAAAAGTGACCTCTGTTGAGAGCTACATAATAAAACGTCTCAAATTTTTTCATTGCCTCTATTCTACTGACCCTGAAAAGTACGTATTCGTTATATGGATATTCGAGTTACGTACCAAATTTCTGGAACCAATCAGTACGTTTAACGAAATCAAACGTATTAGAAAAATTGATGGTCAAACAGAATAATTTTTCTTACAAAAGTTGTCTGTTTTTTTCAGCAGATGAGTTGGTTTGATAGCGGAACTGATGAGTAAATTATAGGTTTCCATTTGAAACAACGAAGTTGAATCCATCTTCAGTGAATGCTATTCAAAGCCGCACCATCTGGTGCTAACAATCCTTCTCCATGCGTATGCCAAAACTGGAACGAGACTTTGCCAAATCGCTCGGTTCACTGGCGGACCCTGTACTTATTTGATATAACTTTGAACCAATCCACCTAATGAAAAGTAAGCACTGCCATTGCATTTCCACCACCAAAGCTTTTATCTGGAACATATTTTTGAAAACGTCTTGCTGACAAGATTTTTAGTTGTCTCTAAATAAATGCTTCACCCTGTATTTGCGGTCGGAGGCATGCACACACAAAACACTGACAGCAAACAATTTGTCAATGTCAATTGCAGCCTATACTTGACAGAGCTCGAATCCAAATATTCTATCGTGGAGTGGAAGTGCCTGATGGTGATGCACGGCCTAGCCAAGTTCCAGCGATATATGGTTTATCGTCCATTGTGATTCGTAGACCTTGATTTGGTTAAATAATTTCTTGACCGCATAACTTGCAGGGCACTCAAACTTCAGGCATTTGTCTATGTTATCGAACATAAAAAAGACATCTGAACCAAATCCCTGATGCTCTATCATGGAGCCTTGCTGTTATCGAAGAAGATGAAATCTTTGCATGGGAGGAGTTACAACAAAAGAACCTATTGAAAAGAAGTAAAACACTTCGTCTATTCGATGGTTTCCTTTGTAGAATCACGAGTCGAAACATCTAAGTTTGGCTCCCTCAAGCTGCTCAAGAGGAACTTCTGGCATATTGGCATTCCAAGGACCGCTTGTACAACCTAGTGAGAAAAAGATACTTCACTTCATGAAAAAACGGTATTTCTGGAAAAATATGCACCGAGAGATTTATGATTATGTAGGTTTGAATGTTTGGCATTATGTAAATCCTGATGTGTTTGGCAACGTACAGAATATACGCTCGTATCAGAAGATACAGGGTGTGTAGGGTATTTGAAGACAGATTCATGTCAAGAAAGAAAACACAGATATCGATATCATGAGCATTCACAAGAAACCTCCTTGTTTATGGCTATTCAGTGACTCCACCTTCAGCTGCATTAACCGTCGAAACCGTCGACATCCGCGAATCAAATCGTCATGGACCATGTTGGTCATTATTCGAACAATGGCAGCTTACAATTCATCTTTAGTGTTTTGGGGGGTTTCATTCAGAACGCTCTATACATAATAGTCCATTGGATTTAGGTCAGGGGACTTAGTAGGTCAAATCCACAGCAAATCAGCTTCAAACGGATTTTCAGCTTTTTTAAGAGCCTTTTCGATATGAGCAGGCGGATTTATCTGATATAAACTGACCTATTCCAATAACATATGAGTGATATCTGATGTATTCAAGGACAACATTTCTGACTATTTCTTTCCGACACATGGAGATCTTTGGCAAGTAACCTTATGGATGTTCTGGGATTGCCATTCGATGGTCTGTTGCACTTGCTGAATAAATTCAGGTGTTCTGGTGAAGTTAGAGCGTGAGGTATACTTTTTACGCTTTGCTACTGGTTGCCGTCTTTGGTTGCCAACTCCTTCCTTACTTTGTGGACGAATGATCTTGCGACCTTTAGAAATCGTGATATCATCAAATCCCTGTGCTCTGTCTTTATTTCCACGATTACTGCTTGTCTCTTCATGATTTGTGTTACTTGATGGTCCACCATTTTGCTTTCGGAAACGGAAAGGACATAAATTTACTCTAGCCAAATGAAGATGTGTACCCTGTATATTTCCGGGCCAATAGTACAATGGTCCCTAGACGCCTTAGGGCCATTGCCTGTTTAAATACTAGTTAATGGTTACATGTTTGTTGTGATTGATGCATTTAGTTGTTGGAAAAAGCTGAAACCGGTGTCCAGTTTGTAGCAGGAGGAAGTTTCGTTTTCCTGGAGAACTGTGTAGGGAAATATGGGAGGCTTGACCGCATCATCCATGAGAACGCGCTATATTTTAGGCACTTCAGAATAGGCAAACACCTATCACGATTTGGAAAACGCTCGGAATAACGTATTCCGTATTGTCTACGAACCAGTTCCATGGAACGCTATAAGTGGTCCCTACGGGAAAAGATGCGATTATCAGTAGACCTTTCTCATCAGCATCGTTCAAAGAAATGCTCTAGAACACGTACTGTTTAGTTTACGGTCAACCGTGCACAAAGAGATGGATTATTTCTCCACCGAGATTGTTAGGTATAGGTTATCCAGCAGATCATTTTAGGGAAGACAATAATGGAGAGTTGTTTGTTGGGAAGGTTCAAAGAGCATTTAAAGAAAATAGTGGCGCCACAGGAGATAACAGCATAAAACAGCGTTATTGAGTCCTCAGAGGTAGATTTTGTTTTAGCACATGAAAAGGTATGCGCCTCGAATTCTTGTTTAAACGCCAAGTTAAGAACACTCTATCAAGTTACATTGGCATCGAAAGATAAAAAAAAAACAAATTATTGGAATATTTGAAAAAAGATAGAGCCACTCGGAACAAGCTTCAGTTACGGGGCAGGATACAATAGCACCCAACAAATTTATACATTCTTCATATATAAATACATACATATATTCTTTAATAATGCCAAATCCTGAATGAGGCCAAATTATGGAGGAACTTACCTTGAACGGACAATACTGATTAATCCTAGGCTGGAATGTAGTTAAGACCGTTAGTTTCCTTATCGAGCCTGCACATCGACAGGCAGTCGTGGTTGACAAGTGTCGATGGTCACGTAATGAATGACACAATTTTCGATTTGAGCTAGCATGAAAATAATTTGTTTACAATATCGATTTTCTAGTGTACATTTTGACCATCAAAAGTGCCTTACTCTTGTTTACAATTCAAGAACAATCGAGTATAATTTTGGCGATTGTTATTTAAGCATTTAGCATCAGATTTATTGTTAAAATCCTATTTTTTTCGTTTCTGGCCTGCAGGCTAAATGCACATAGTTCAAAGATACAGAATTCAAAAAATATTCAAAAACTTGTTTATAAATTTTTGCATGCATGAAGTGCTCTTGTGTTATGAAACTTTTGACTGTGTAAATAATAAAATTAATTGTCTTTAGAGATAAAGGTACATGTATGTATTGTAACGTGTCGTTATTTTTTTTTCCTCGGATAGGTTTTAGTAGCCTTTCTATAAGAATTTTTGAGTGACTTCTACTGATTTTTTGATCATCGCTTGCTGGGTTCTTTTTATCACTGCAATAGAGTACGCCTTATGTGCCTTTCTAGCGTCCCACTTTACCGTTATTGCTGGTTTCTGTTGCGAGTAGCCTGTCCCAAATCTGGGTGATCATCGGTTATCTCGGACGTGAGCTTTGTTTATTAGATGCTTAATTAATTATTTTAACAGAGGTTACTGTGTTTCCCCTCCTTGTTATACAGGGTGTAAATTTTAAGTTGACAAAGCAGAATAACTCGAAAAATAAGCTTCACACGAAAAAATGCGTATAATCCAAAGTTGATTATTTTCGAGGGGGCATCTGCTGGTGCTAAAATTAGCCCACCCCCCCCGGCCCCTGGGGGTGGGGCGGGGGGCAACTTTAAAATTTCAAATGGGAACCCCTATTTTTTATTGCAGATTCAGGTCCTACATAAAAAACTACGTACATTTTGTCTGAAACATTTTTTTATATTTTTGGTAGATGGCGCTGTAATTCAAGAAAATCCATTTTCTCATTTTTGCGTGGAAATGGTTACGGAGAAATAAAAAATACTTATTTACTTCGTAAATTTTGCCGCAAAGTTATTATTTTATTATTTTTTGCCGCGGATTAGGATAATTTTGTTTTGTTTCGTGGTCATGAGGCCACACAACTTTATAATTATCAAACAAATCAACTGATTAGCTAACTAACTAACCGAACATCCTACGTACTAACGAGTGAACTCATTAACTAACAGAGTAAAAAAGTAAAAGACTGTGTAAAGATGAAGTTATTCCCGTTTAAGATTTGGTGGTCCTTAAAAGGACCGATTGTTTTCGTTTTATTTTTTCTTATTTGCAAATACTTGCAAGTAAATGAATTTCGGGGTGCTTGTATTTCCAGTGAGTCCCCTCGCCTCTCACTTTCGGCCTGCTTGTTGTCCTTAAATCCCTTGCATCTCGCCGTTTTATGAAATTAAATGTTCAAATTGATGACCTCCAACTTCGATGCATTTATTGACTCGTTTTGTAAATTCCTGAACACATCTTGATAACATGTCTGGTGTAATTGCAGCGCAAGCATCTCTTATTCTTTGAATCATGTTTTCGCGAGTGGTTGGCGTTTCCTTATAAACGATATCTTTGAGGTAACCCCATAAGAAAAAATCTGGCGATGTAAGGTCAGGCGATCTGGCTGGCCAATTCACAGGACCTTCCCTGCCGATCCAGCGACCATGGTAAAGTCGATGTAGTACTTCGCGCGCTACTAATGAATAATGCGCTGGACAACCATCATGTTGAAACCACATGTGTTGTCGAAGTTCAATACTCAGGTCTTCAAGTAGATCTGGTAATTCATTTTCAAGTAGGTTACGATATTTGTTGCCATTCAAATTACCGTCTATAAAATATGGACCGATAAGTTTATCGCCAATTATCCCACACCAAACATTAATTGACCAAGGTCGCTGATGGTTGACTTCTCGAATCCAGTGTGGGTTCTGTTCACTCCAGTAATGCATGTTATGTCGATTAACTTCCCCGTGGTTTGTGAATGTTGACTCATCGGAGAAAAGAACTCGTGCAAAAAAATGTTGGTTTGTTTGCATCTGCTGAAGTGCCCAGTGACAAAACGTTAGACGGTTTTGGTGGTCATTGCCATGTAGTTCCTGATGCATAGATACATGATATGGATGAAATTTGTGGAGCTTCAGCATTTTCCAAACACTCATATGTGAAATTCCTGATTGCCTTGATATTTCTCTTGTGCTCGCATGTGGATTATGAGCCACAGCAGCTAGGACTGACACTTGATTGTTTTCTCCACAAACAGTAGCTGCACGGGTTCTTTTTTTCTGGTTCACACTACCTTCCGCAGTAAATTGTTTAATAACTCGAACAAAAGAAGACCGTGATCGCGTTTGGCCAGGAAAACGCTGAGCATAAAGCGCGACTGCATTATCAAAATTTCTCCCACTTTCTCCATAAATGTACACCATCTCAATTTTTTCTTCCACAGAAAGATAATTCATAATGTAAATTCAAAAGCAATACGGCGTTGTACACTCACAAAAACAGTTGAAAAATTACAATCTTTTCTTCTAAAGATCAGAATTTAAAATGTAAACATTCTGAAAAAAATGCCAATGTTTACGTTATTTGTTTGTTGACGAAATGTCTTCAAATTACATTGTAGTTAAAACAATGTAGGAATCGAAATGAATAATAAATTAGTTATTTCCACGCAAAAATGAGAAAATGGATTTTCTTGAATTACAGCGCCATCTACCAAAAATAAAAAAAATGTTTCAGACAAAATGTACGTAGTTTTTTATGTAGGACCTGAATCTGCAATAAAAAATAGGGGTTCCCATTTGAAATTTTAAAGTTGCCCCCCGCCCCACCCCCAGGGGCCGGGGGGGGTGGGCTAATTTTAGCACCAGCAGATGCCCCCTCGAAAATAATCAACTTTGGATTCTACGCATTTTTTCGTGTGAAGCTTATTTTTCGAGTTATTCTGCTTTGTCAACTTAAAATTTACACCCTGTATATTAAAGGGTTCACTTGACGCGCTCTGTTCGCGTTGTTCTTGGGTTAATGATATCTCATTTGGGGAGTTATTTGTTCTGTTTGATTTTGTCCTCGCGCTAAATAATTTTTTTTCGATTTATTTATTTGTTGACCGAGATCGCGATTCCTCGTGTGTTGAGTCATTAATGTCGTTATTTCGTGTCATCGGTGGTTTATTCCGTGGTGAATATTTTTTTTTTGCGCTTGACGGACAAATGAATATTTAATTTCCCATCGAGTCAATTATTTTAAGCATCTAGTTTTGGCCCGTATTTCATCGAGTCATTTGTTTGACTCGTCTTGTTCGTTATCCGATGAAACTTTTTCCGTAGTTCATTAATAAACTTTAGATACGTCCCTCTCTTTGATTTCCCTGGCTACAATTAGATTTTTTTTTGTCGCTTAACAATTACCTTTAATTTTTAAGGAAGATTGATTTTCGGGTTTTCTCCCTTTGACAAAGGATAGACGGGAGGTTTCGCCTTTCGCCATAAATATTGGATATATTATTTAACGTTAAAAGAAATATAATTATTCAATTCTGTTTGATTTGATTTATAAGCTAGAAAAGTTTTTTTTTTACTATTTTAAAATATTCTATGGTGGTTTCTTATTAATGCTATTGTTAGTTGCGCGTGCGTGCCCGTTGTTCGCATAGTCTTTCATTGTTTAAACGTTTCGTTGTATTGGACCGCTCGTTTTCTTAGAGCGACTAGCTATCTTCGTTTCCTTGAACTCGGATGCCGTGTCGCGTGCACACGATATTTAAATTTTCCTCTGATTTTGTAATTTCACGGGGCTTGAAAAAAAAAATTTTTGAGTCAGAATCAACAAGACCTTCAAGAGAGGTAACATCCGCTCCTCAGCCCTCTCTTAGGATAGGAGATGGTATTTTTTTTGGAAAACGGGCTTATTAGTTTTAGACGTCATCAACCTTTACTTTAACTCATGAACAGATAGTTCGTGTTGGATATCTATATCGGATCTTGATCGATCGCATCTCAGGACCATGGCGTTTATCATAACTTACTTCCAAGTTCTTACCTTTTGCGTGTTCGAGACGGACTAAGCGCTACTTCTCCGTGAGATCGTCTACTGACTTATCGTCGACTGGTTCCAGTTGCGAAAAAGACCTTCTAAGATAAGTTTTCGCCTCATCGATCTTCGAATTTGTGTTCTTCTCCAGGTGTTTCGAGAGTGGTCCTTCTCTCGTTATGGATAGTCCACTTACGTCTCGATTTATCTTCTCTTGAAACGACTTTGTGAATGTGAAATGTCATGCAAATTTTTTTATTGTAGACGTAAAAAAATAAATATGACACTTTTGCTTCGTTGGATTTGACAGACTCTTTCTACAATCTCTCAGAGTCATAGTTTTACTCTCTTTTTTTTATCGTTTTCCTGATTTTATTATTATAATCGGTTCTTTCTGATAATTGGAAATGATACTTTTGTTTTAAACAATTTTCTTTATAATTATTTTGTTTTCTTTTCCCAGGACCTTGTCCATGTTGTCGCCACCGTCTGTCCTTATCCCGCCCTTCGTTATTCGTAAGAATATGTTTGTCCGTCTCGACCTTCATTTTTCCGTTACCACCTGTTATTGTTTCTGTTGTCTCTATTCTAGTGTATATTTTGTATCTCGTTCTTAGGTTCCGATCGGAGGAGGTCTCGGGTTTATTGTTTAATTTCTTTTAAGGCTTTCTTGTAAACCTTTTATTTATCTTTTTAGGCATTGTAAATTTTTCTCCACTTTTTCTAAGTTTTTATGTTTAAAAAAAAAAGAGAAGACAAAAATGATTTATTTTTATTTCCAGTTTGTAAATGATTTTTTTTATTTCCTCTGATGCTTTCTTTTAATGGTCTACCTTGTTTACAGTGTGGGCGTCTCTTCATGACCTTTCCGGGCTTCTACCACTCTTCAAGATTCTCCAAGCCTTGTGCGAATCGACTTCTTCCACTTTACTAGTCCGTTCTGCCCTCGTCTTTGATCGGTCTTTGAGTTTTACTCCCTCGGTTGGCTCGTCGCGCCAGCTCCTTTGACTATTTCAAGAGTTTGTTCATCCCGATTCTCTTCTGAGACCATTTTTCAGTTTTTCTTTTTTCTGTTTTATCCTTGTTCATCTAATGTAATAAAGGAAAATATTTATTTGGAATTCGCTTTTTCTACTTTTAATTTTTTATCTTTAGCTTTGGGGTTGTTTTGAGCGGGGTTAGTCATTTAAATATTTATTTGGGGGTTATTTCGCAGGGTAGTTTTTTTCTCCTAGGTTTCTCTCTAACTCCACCTTACTTGGGGGATCTCCTTTGCTTCCTCAAGTAAGTTTTGTTCATTTCTCCGCGGTTTCATTGGGTTCTGGTTACTGTTTTTCTTTTAGTCAAGGAAAAGGTTTTAGGTCTTTCGCCATTACTAGCACGTTACAGTATACACACTAGTCAATGAATTAGAAACCTTCGTTCAGTATGGTATTGGCCCTGTTTTGGCTGTAATTACAGAACATACACGGCTTGGCCTGGACTCTGAGAGACCTTTATATCCTGCAGAGTGGATGCCTTCAACGAATGTCTCTTTCCAGCATGTCCCAAACATTCTTGATCTGAACCAAAACCAGATTTTGCGCTGGCCATGGCAAATGTTGCAACTCGGTGTCATGTTCAGAAAACCACTACTGAACAATTCTTGCTCATCCATGAAGAACCTGTCACCATTTGGATTCAAATGCACCTTTGCAAGGTTGACTTGATCTACAACAAAGTTTAGGTAGTCTATGACTTTCATCTGACTGTACAGGAATATCAATGGACTCTTGCCATACCAACCAAACATAGGGACAGGTCGTTTCGACGCTAACGTTTCAATGCTGACAGTTCGCCTCCAGCGATTCGACGCGAGATCTTTTCGACGCGATCATTTTTCGACGCGAGATCTTTTCGATGCCTCCAGTATAATCATTTTAAAATGATGAAACTCATAAAAATGCAGACATTGATTTAACTTTCTTCGTCTAAACTCTAATTATCTTTAGAATTTATTTAGTTAACTTATATTTAAGAACCCAATGTATTTACCTTCTATAGTTAATATGACCACCTAAGTGAGCTAACCGACCTGTGAAAACATTCCAAGCGAGAATTGTGGATCTGCCTCCGTGCAGTGAAAAGCCTAACAGTCCCGCCTGAATAAAACTGGAGATAAGGAAATTGTAGGTGCCTAAAAATGAGCCGATTTATTTTTTAAACGTGACAGGGAAAAGATTTTGCATAATGGCCACCAATTTTCCTTTGATAAATTCTTCGGACAGGCAAAAGTCGTTTTGAAGATGTGACAAGCGAGACAGCGATTGTTGTAAAGCGAGTTTGCACGTGGACTTTGAGACGCATCAAGTTTTGTGGCTCATTAGCGACCACACCCACGGAAGCTACGCGGCATCGGTCGCAGTGGCGAATATAACAGCGAATATTAAACTGGGAGTACAGGCCACCAAAGAGACTCCAATCATCCTTTTCAACAAAGCACTCCAAGGAGTTTCCGTCGCAGTTTGGAGACAAATGCTAACAAAAGACGCAGCTAGACTGATAATACAACGAAAACGAAACAGGATTCGAATGCTCCTCTTAAACCAGCCGATCAACGCTGCACCCAGGTTCAGAAAGCATATAAGCGATACGAGTTCGCCATAGGAGAATTCGAGAATTTTCTCCTGATCGACACTGGGGATGTAGACGACAAAAGAACACTGGTGATTGGTCGCGAATCCTATACTAATTGCAGCCGTGTGATGAGAACTATTTATGTGGATGGAACATTTCAGAAGGCTCCGGTCTTTTTCTCTCAAGTTTACGTCATTCTGGCTGATAAAAGAGATTTCGTGATTCCCATCTTATTTGCATTGTTCCCGAATAAAGAACAGGAAACGTTTCGACGCATGTTCCAACTACTGAAAAGCAAATGGTCCCGTTTAGAACTGATATCCATTTCTACGAACTTCGAACAAGCGGCACTCAATGCAATGAAAGAAGAATTTCCCAGAGCAGAACTGCTTGGTTGCCTTTTTCACTTATTCAAAAAAATGAAAAAAAATATTGGTCAGGAGGTGCTGACCCGCACTTTCAACACGGATCTGGATTTCGCTTTAGCTGCCCAAATGTTAGTAGCTCTAGCGTTCGTACCTCTCGATTCTTTGGAAGTTGCGTTTGAGGAACTATGTGACGAATTTCCTTAGCCTTGCAGCCAGTCCTTGACTGGTTCGAAGACCATTACTTGGGGCATCCCGAACATCGCGTTGGTCGCCAGCCAGCGACCTTTCTCCGAGAGATTTGGACTGTCTATTCCAGAACTCTACATGAACAAGATAAAATGAACAACTACGCGGAAGCACCCCTTAATAGAATGCAAGCCGAACTGGCAATGGATCATCTAACTCTGTAGAAGCTTATAAACAGAATTACGAAAATTCAGGCAGGGAGAGACCAGACGTACGAAGAATTCGTCAGAGGGCAGGATCCTCTGACGAAGCGCATGAAGTATGTACGGGCAGATGAGAGAATCCTTCATTTGGTTCGAGACATCGCCAATCGCCCTTTTCGTGAGTACTTGCGCGGAATAGCTCATAATTTTATGACAAAATGAGTTTTTAATAAATGCGATAGTCCCATAAATATGATGATGTTTTAAAAATTTGATTTAAACTAAATGATTTCAGGCGTCGAAACAATCTCACTTCAAAACGATCTCGCGTCAAAACGATCTCTTGTCGAAAAAATCTCCCGTCAAATCGATGGTGGCAAACTGTCGGCATAGAAACGTCGGCATCGAAAACATGCGGACCCAATGAAAAAGACCCATACATAGACACCTCCTCCTGCAGCTTGAACTGTGATCACAACACATGAGGGGTTCGTCGCTTCATGGGGCTGCTTACAAAATCATCCAATAAAAGACAAATAAAATGGCAGATGAAACAATATCAAAATTAGTGGCAAGCAGAGATGACACAAACTAGCGCGTAACTAAGCCAAAGATTCTCCCCACTGAAACATATAGATCACACCTAAGATAGGGACACAATAACTACACAGTGCAAACTGGTCACCGACATGGCACTTCCGCCATGTAACACAAAGAAAAGAGGACATGGTCGCTGCAGTGGGAACCAAAGCCAACTTACCGGATCCAACACCGGTTGCTACAAAGAACCCAAATCCAGTCTGTACTAATGGGACTAGCCATTCTAATAACGGGTCTACACATCCATTGCCAACGAGCTCCAATACTAATGCCCCTTACACAATACCAGTACCTAGAATGCACTGAAATCTAAAATCCCCAAACAATCCCCCAAAAAATAAGAGGCTGCTTAGCTACCCCATGCGCTAGTAAACAAAATCTACAGAATGCTCCACTATTGATATATACAAAAATAAGTCCAATCTAACTACAACAATTCAATGACACTAGAATCAAAATAATAGTGCTTAATCCAAGTTGGCTAATCCAATCACATCATAACAAGTTTTTCTAAACTTAACATTTCATCGCACTTACGATAATATAATCTCATAAATTAATCTCCCTAAGTTGTTACAAAAATCCAAAACGCAACTTTCAATTAAATTACTTACAATACAATCCCTTTTCATTCATAACTTAAGTCACTATTTCTGCCATATTAACTAACTTGATAATCCTAATCAGTTCCCCAATAAAAATACAATAGAGCAAGGCCTCCCAATCAAAGTTACAATTCTACAAACTAAAGTACTAATTATAATCCAAACTTATCCAAATAATTCTTAAAAGCTTCTACTCTTCAATAAGCAAAGATTACATTCTAAAATCCCCTCTAATCCAAAACCTAAAATTGGATTTAATCCCCCAGCATAAATCCTATTAAATCCAATCCCGCTATAATTCCAATCCATAATCCAAATCTAAGTAGCTAATACAAAATTTCATTTAAACATTACACTAGATCCATTACAAATAATACAAAATTCTAATCTGAACTATACTACAAAACAAGGGTATACCATTAAACTAAATAAAACTGATCAGTACAAAGTTACCACGTGGTCTCTCTTTCTGTAACGAGAGGGCTAGGCCTAACCATCAACTAGTTTAGGATCGCAGCACGAACCATATCCGAGTGGAACACGCTTGTTCCTGGTCCGAAAGCATCCGCTTCGTCTTCATCATCTCTTGGGGCTTCCATCACGTCTCAGTCCTTTCTGCTTGGTCTCTGGATCTTGAATCCTCTAATGCTCGACATCGACAATCGAACAGTGTAGTGTATCGGTATTCAAGTGGAACTGGAAGCATAGCTTCCATAATCTCACCCTTCATAATCATATTCTAAGGGAAATACACTGAGCTAGAAAAGAAGCCTGATGTACCCACAAGGGTCATCCAAACTATGAAAGAAAATTGCCTCCTCTTGGTGGAGGAAAATTTGATTGACGACTGTCTAGACTAGAAGCAGACCACTAGTATTAGATAAAACACGACCTATGAAGTCCAGTAATCTGGAAAATTAATGTCTTATCAATGTCTTCAAAATTAATATCAAGTATATGCCTTAGATCACGATATCTCTTTCTATGCATAGGATGCTTTAAAATGCCCGAGACTAGCTCGTTGCTATGATTTTCTATATTGGGCAGCATGGATTCCATGAGCCCTTGAACGTATTTACCAATATGAGTCATCTTGAAGTCATTATAAATGGAGGAATTTTGAACAATTCTCCGATCTTTTTGCGCAATAGTCTTAAGGGTAACGTTTTGGAACGTTTGCAGTTCTTTCCATCGAGTCTTACATATTGTGGCCCAGACGGGCATACCATAGGTCAAGATAGTCCGAACAATGACCTTATAGATTAGGAGTTTATTATCAATGTTTAGAGCACTATTCCGGCCCAGCAGAGCAATCAAGCTAAACTTGGCTCTCCTGGCCTTATTCAACGCATAAGTTGCGTGGGGAGTCCAGGTAAGTTTAGAGTCAATAACAACACCAAGATATTTATAAGTTTCAACCCAGTCCAGTTTTTTGCCATATAGTGTTAGAGAATCTAATGATCTCTTTCTCTTCTTGGAGACAAACATCGCCTTGCATTTGTCTACATTCAATTTTAGCCTCCACTTGCTAAACCAGCTTTCACACTCCTTTAGAGCCTTCTGCAGCCGCGAGACTATTACGGCTGGTTGACGAGCACAGGTCAGTATAGCAGCGTCATTTGCGTAAAAAAAGAGTTTAAATTTAGAAGGACTTGGAAAGTCTCGCATAAAAACATTGAATAATACTGGCCCCAGGACTGAACCCTGTGGGACACCAGCTTTTACTTCATACATAGGGGATAGACTATCTCCAACTCTGGCCTGATAGAACCGGTTCGAGAGAAACGAGTGTATCAGAGTAATTATGTCTTGAGGAAATCCATCCATAATCATTTTAAAAATAAGACCATCATGCCAGACTTGGTCGAAGGCTTTGTGTACATCGAGAAAAACGACCCCACAGTACATAGAGAGATTAAGGGGCTCATTGATATTCGCTGCGAGCCTCCATGTTTGGAGTTGGCAGGAATGGTTTGTGCGAAAGCCAAATTGTTCATCGCGGGTGAGATCGTTGGCATCACAGTGCTCAATGAATCTCTTGAGAATTGTTTTTTTCCAAGATTTTGGAAATTGATGGTAACAAGCTGATGGGCCTGTAGCTAACAGGATTTGCAGGATTTTGTCCTGGCTTAGGAATGCTTAAGACAACTGATTGTTTCCAAGCATCCGGGAAGTAAGTGTTCTTCCAGCAGTCGTTAATCACTTTTGCAATATCTTGAATTTTATTTGGAGAGCAGTGTTCTTAATAGAGTCTTTACCTGGAGCTTTTCTCGTTTTTAAATTTTTAATGATGCTTAGGACTTCATTTACATCAATGCTATGTTTTGGGAATTCATTGCCGTGAATATTATAGAAGCCAGTTATGCAGGATTTTACTTTCTCGGATATATCAAGTCCTATTTGCCGACTATCAGTAGGCGTGACAAACTGTTCTGAAAGTGAACTTGCAATAAGTTGCCCTTTATCATCATCATTCGTGATGAATTGCCATTTTGGGCTAACAGAGGTGGGATATTAATGGCTTTCTTGTTTTGCAAGGCTCGAACCATGCACCACATAGAGTTTTCGTGGGTCGACAGACTCTTAACTTTATCATTCCATCTGTCATTACGAAGTGCTTTTACCTCCTCGTGAACTCTTCTTGTGAGCTTATTATACTTGGTCTTAAGCCATGAATCACGAGTTCGGTACTACTGCCTTCTAACCTTATTCCTTTGCTCAATTAATTATTTGATTTCTGGGGTGAAAACAAGGTGATCAGCTCGCTTCGACTCTAAGGGCAAAGCACTGGAGTCAATAGCTGCGTTTATACGTTCAGTAAGCCTTTTCACATTGGTATTTATGTCGCTCGTACTATGTACGTTATTTAGTGGGTCGTCATCATTTTTGAGAATTTCTCTAAAAAAATTTCCAGTCTTGTTTGAGCCTCAGTTCTTCTTTGAGGTCAATGTTTACATTATTAAAATTTAGTGCAACTGGTTTATGGTCTGAGGACAGATCATTGACAGTATAGATACTGAATGATTTGTAGAAGCCCTTCAACAACACAATATCAAATAAATCGCTTGAAAGAGAATGATCACAATAATACGTATCATCCACAGGGCCTACTGCAATAATATCAGATTGCTTTTGCACGTAGCCATACAAAAGGACACCGTTTTGGTTATGGCATCTTGAATTCCAGTGCGAGTGCTTAGCGTTCAGGTCTCCCGCCATAATAACGGGAATATTCCCGGAAAACAGCTCGTCGAGCTCATTGGCATCGAATTTATGCTTGGGCGCATTATATAGAGCCACTAGTTTTACTTCTCCCAGTGTGGCATCAGTAATGATAGCAGAGGCAGCTTCCATTCCCATATAGTCTCGGGTTGGTTCCTCCCGATGATGAATGCCTTTCTTAATAATAATTGCTGACCCACCTGACGGGGACTTTACTGTAGTGGGAATAATTCTGTCTTTACTATAGACACAGTAACCAGGTAGCCTGAAGTCGCGGTCTGGCCTTAAGTGTGTCTCACATAGAATTGCTATGTCTATAACCCATTGGGTTAGGAAGTTGTAAAACTCAAAACGCCTCCGGGGGACCCCTTGGCGTTCCATATTACGCAACGAAGTTCCTCTAATGCTGTTGCCGACCCCCTTTTTATACACAAGGCAAATCCCGCAGTTAATCATGGGATCGCCCTCTGGTGGTGAACCTGGAATTTTTCACACCACTTCCGGAATCGTAAGTGACAACACAGAGAAGAAGGCATCGAAATTCGATCCTCCCAGCATGCATTGCCACAGCCAAATGCAGCTTAATACACAAAATGCTTCAAAACATAATAAATCTGATTATACAAATTCCAAATCTTAACTATTATAAATCTACACACCAAGTACAAATGCTGTTGACAAATACAGATTCATAAGACAAGCTTTTGATTTAAAATCACAAGAAAGACGCCTCGACGGGCGATAGGCCTAACGGCCGCATAGCGGATTTCGCCATCGCAGAGGAGGTTTTGTACCCATAGTGGGAAAAAGGTATCCATGATATCCAAAACGTTCATAAGCTTACAATTGATCAAAAGGATCTCAAGAGACATATTCAAACAACAAGCATTCGTCCAACAAGATAATTTTGACACCCGAAGGTGGCATGTAGTCCTTTTCTAAGGGAGGACTACTGTAACCCTTTACAAATAAAACAACAACAAAAAAAACAAGAAAGTGACTATTTCACACTACTTTCCCTTTGAAACAAGATATTGGCTTTAAATCTTAAGAGTTAAGCCAATATCTGAAAATTCATAAAAAAAATTCGATAATTTCATTAAAGAAAACTAATAAACAAGTGATTACATCACAGACTAATACAAGACAAAACAGTTCCTTGGAGTGCAGAGCCAAAGATGTACAACTAACAGCGACAATCGTCCTGTGAGATCAAAGTAAAATGCTGAAATTGACAGGAGGAGGAGCTCTCAAGGCGAGGATCTGTAACTGTTTGGAAACTTCTACGGAAAGGAATGCGAAGAGCAGTAAACCACCATTAAATTTCTTTAGATGACAAAATTACGGATACGAGTAACCAAAACGCACTGCAAGTCCAAAAAACACTGATAATTTGGAAATAAAATAAAAAACAAAAAGAATATCGTAAAAAATTAAAAAAAAAATTGAAAAAAAGGGAGAAATAATACATCTACTAGCTATCTAGATTCAAACAAGACGATGAATCCAAAACCACGTTTGAAATAACGTTTGTGTTGACAAACCAGTAGAAGTAGAATACATCAACACTGAACAATCACTTTTTACGTCTAGACAGGCTGCAAAAACTCAAGGCGAAAACTGTACTTAATGACAGGTGATTAGATTAAAAAAAATGAAATAAATGAAATAATTAAATAAAAAGGAAGTAATATAATGGCATACAAATAATAAAACGAAAAGTAAAAGTTAGGAATAAATCAAAAAACAAAAGCAAAAAAAAACAAGGCAAAGAGTAAGAAGAAAATTAAAAAAAAATCGAAATAACAATTGCACCAGTCACGTCCGTAAAAGCCTCATCTAAAGAAAAGGTAAATAAAGGACATACACATAATACTGTGCAAAACATGACTACTTCCATCAGTTACTTAAATAAATCAAAGCCATAAAACAAGTGAACGTTCAAAAACAGTAAGCAAGAGTTACATGTACAAAAGTAATCCAAACACAAAACGAGTAATAGAGGCTCTCGCGGAAGCAGCTGAAAATTTAAAAACAAGAACAAAGTAGCAGAGAAAACTTAAAAAAGAAAAAAAAATACTTAAAAAGGGAAAGTTGGATTGATTAATAAAGCCAGCATAAAATTAGGTAAGAGATTAGGTCGACCTGTAAGTAAAATTCATATTAAAGTCATCAACGGTTGACAAAATTCAGTTTTGAAGAAAGACCTCGAGTTAAACAAAGAAAGCATTAGATCTAGAAGATTAGCTTGTTAATGCATCACTCAACTCACTGAGCACAAAAAAACTTCAAGTATGCTAACAAAAGCAGTGACTTGCATCAAGACGAAATTCCAGTTGGGAAGAGCTAGTGGGCAAATTAACTTTCGAAATTCTAGTCCAATCACAATCCATGAAAAAGCTAGTGAGCAAACTAACTAAGATAGGAGCAGCGGTTACAAACGAGAGAATAGTATGCTCCGGATGGAAGATACAATATGATTGATTAAAAAATCAATCATATTGTATCTTCCGTTGCCATTATATTACTTCCTTTTTATTTAATTATTTCATTTATTTCATTTTTTTAATCTAATCACCTGTCATAAAAAATATTTACTATGATGCAGATGACTATCAAATACAACGATGATATCCCCGCTTTGTTGTAAAATCAAAAGGACAACTATTGACTCTAGAATGAGACGACTACTTCCTCTAATAAAAGTTTCTGGACAAAGTTCAAGAATTCCGTAATAAGAACAGCATGCTGAAGCTGACAATTCAAAGTTGCGTTATGGAATGATAATTTATCAACACATGGCTACCTTGGCTGTGCCCCGACATTGCAGACGAAGGTGTAATTTTACTAGTCATCGAGCCCACATATGAGGAAACTATCTCGAGGCGATGCCACTTTTGCCAACCCTATATGATACTGCTTTCCCCTAGGGAAAAAGGAACTTTCCTACATGCGCTATCCTCTCGAGCTCTGGCAAAGACACGCGCCTAAAGAAAGCAAAAACCCCTCTGACAAAGTAATTAGATGCTCAACAATGAGAGGAAACTCATAAAAACGAAATCGTTTTTTTATAACAATTATCTAAGGCGATTAAAACCTCAGAATAAAAATTCGTGGCTTAATTACTACTCAGGTTTTTAATAATTATATATAATATATATTTTTTCTTTTTTTATAGTATAATTATGCTTAATAATTTAAAGCCTTGTAATGAATTTAATCAATCATTTTCAAACGGATATAAACTATCCGTTAATTTAATTAACCACAAATGATGAGTTCAATCTATCAGTCATTTAAAAAAAAACAAACTATATGTACCACCTTAAAAAAAATTTCAGTAGACTTCGCCGAACTACAAGCGACTAATTACCCTAGTGAATCTAGTTCTTATCTATGCAAATCAAAGAACCCTCTGTTCCAAATTACTAAAATGCTTACAAAAAAAATCCTTTTGAAAAATAAACCCGCTCGATGTATAGTCGCCTGTATAGTAAAATCATTCTTACAATAATATTTTAAATTAATCCATTAATAACTTGGCCTGGTAACTATATGAGGAAAATAAAGCATATTCCCCAAAAAAGGAATCGAGAACACAGGAAAGACGCCATATTAATCGGTTAAGAAACAACACAACGTTACCAGAATACGCCGCATGAACCCTTTTTAAATGTTAAGCAGGATGGGGATACAGTCACCTCCCTTAAACTAACGGAGAAGCATAAGTTTCAACGGAGGTTAATAATCTGGAATAGAAATATGTAAACTAATTACCTAAATCCATATCGTGTAGGAGAGAATTAGTTTACCACTAAATATATTGTAGTCTTAACTGAAGAACGGTCAATGCAAGAGAGGTACAGGAGATCAAAAGTGAGGAAGCACCGTCACTCGAGTGGATGATAGTAGAAAAATGAAAACCGGAACTCACGACCACTCGAGCCCCCCCCCCCAAAAGAAACATCGTAGCGAGTATGCCACAAGTTGGAAGAGAAAAAAATTTCCAAAAATTAAATGTAAAAATTTATAACTTTAGTGTATACACATAAATTAGTGTATAAATATGTAAGCTTGTATAGAAAGCGTAAAATTATTAGTAAACTTGTGTTTATAGTGTAAAATTTCGTGTAAATGTGTGTAAACTTGCGTATACGATCTAACCACATGCGTATAAAATTGTGTATAAACGTGTAAATTTTGTGTAAATTTGCGTAGAAATATATAAAAGCTTGTGTAAATTTGCGTAGAAATGTATAAAAGTTTGTGTAAATTTGCGTAGAAATGTATAAAATTATGTGTAAGTGGGTGTAAACTTATGTATTATTACGCCTAGACTGTGTGATCTTTCAAAGGCTAATGGAGAAGCAGCTAAAACTAATGGTAAAAAGAAGAAAGACGAGCTTGCAAACATAAAATAAACCTCAAATTATTCATAGAAAAACAAATACAAGATCATTTGAAGATGTTAATAAAAAAAAAATGGTGAAATTTTTAAAAATGAGCCAGTAAATAAAGTGTAAAAATGAGCGAAAAGAGATAACAATAATAAAATATCAGTGCAAAAAACCTACAATAGGTGATGGAAGTGTCCTCGATTGACCTCGTGACACCTATGAAGGCGTGTCTACGTGTTCATGAACGCACGAGCAACGGTTTCCGCTGGAATGGCCCGAATGGCTGCCTGTACGTTTTGTTGTAGGTCTGCAACTGTACACAAATTGCTTTGGTTTACCATACCTTTCAGTATACCGCAGAGGAAGAGATCGCAGATCCATAGAAATCGCAGATCGATAGAAATCACAGATCATACGCTTGGCAACTGTAATGTCCAGGGCTGTTCTGTTACTCGACTGATAACATGCTCGGGTGGGAAAACTTCCTGTATAAGGGCAAGCAATGCGTGTGCAGAATAGTCTGTTGCACCATCTTGCTGAAAGTAAGCATTGGTACACACGTTATCATCAAGTTGTGAGGCAAACATGTTCGCGCCAGGCCACTATTTAAAAACTCACCCTGTACATATTGTTTTAATGTTCATTTTATTAATTAACACAGAGTTCCATGAACTGTTCGTTTTTCAACAAAATTATTAACTGCGTTTTCCTAATAAAACTGGAGAAAAATTCCTGATAAAAAAAATCCACGTGATTAAAAAATGGAAATTAGATAGATAAAATAACAAGAAATTCTCAGATAAGGTTAAACCATTGGTTCATGGTTCATGATGTAAGCAAATGTTGGAAAAAACTGGGCGATTATTCTAACTAAAGATTAATTTAGAAAAATTTGTAATATAAGGTTCGTGCAGGCGATCATCCTCGAACATGCAATGGCAAACAAAGTGTTGATAGAAATTCTCGACATCGATAAATCACCAGCCATTGCGAATTTGTTTGATTTTCAGGTTACATTCTTTTCAAAATGGGCCGACAGTGTAGTTAGAGACTGGTTTCTGTTATGCGAGAGAACGAATTCAGAAAGAAAAAAAATCATCAGGCCTTCTCCCGATGACTCGAAACGATGCTTGCTTCTATCTTTTGTCTTAGAAGTAGTGAATCGAACGGAGGGATCTGCCAAGAACGTCAACATCATACCGGCTGACGTCTTTCTTGGTCGCTTGTTTCTGGGTAGGCAGGTTCGATGGAAATTGATCCATCACTAAAGTAAAATTAAAGAAAACACAACACGTTAACATGGACACTGAAAAAAAATAAACACAGTTAACTCCTCTCTCTCTCCCTTTTCTTTCTCTCTCGTAGTGTTTACACCTTTTTGGACATCCCAACACTCTTACAAGACATTCCACCCGGCATTAAACATCTCGTCATTCACATAAGTACAAACAACATCTCGTCTTCACTTAATAGTCCAGAAACTGCCATTCACTCATACAAGAACTCACCACTATCTTCTCCAACAACAAAGACATCCAAGTCACTTTATCTTCAGTTTTGCCACGCCACATATATTTCCACACACCCTTACATGCCTTAACAAAAACATTTCGCAATTCAATACATTAGCACAGATTCTATCCAGCACCTCTTAACGTTTTCACTTTCTACAACACTGTCCACTCTCTCCTAGTCACATTTGCAGGGATGGGCTACATTTCTCACACAAGGGTTTGGATCTGGTTTCACACAACATACTTAGATATTGTCAACCTCTCGCCACATTCAACCTTATCTCCAATACTACACAAGACACTGACAATCATGCACCACACAACATCTCCGACAACACCCCTACACTAACTGATTCACCAATACATATTTCAACAACTTCACCTTCAGTCCTTCCACCCCTTCAGCAAACACGTACATTTACTCCCACCATCCACACATAACTTCCAATGACAACCCCACCCACCATTCACGATGTCCCTTCTTCCCCAATACTCTCCCCCATTACCCGAATTCTCACAACTACACCTTCACGGAACACTACACAAATGCTTGACACACTTTTACGCCCACCTTCTACCTCGGACACTTCCGCCAGACCACACACATATAACGCACGCAGCTCCACAAAACTACAATCAACACAAAACAGATGACTAAAAGCCAACCACTCTCCTACTTTTTTTCAGCTCTGTAAGCTTTGCGACAAATTCTGTACCTACTATGCTCACAAAATCATTTTTTCCCATTACTTCACTCTTAGCCTAACCTCCAAAGGTTTGGTCTCTGCCCCCAGCATCCAATTAGGTCCCTTACTCTCTGCCACTCTGTCCCAAATTAATTTCACTGTTTCTGACTCTACCCGTAACATCCTTCCTATCCTTAGTAACCATTGCTCCAGCATTCGCACAAGCCTCTATCAGTCTATTACCCAGCATGACTCTCTCCTCTCTCTTAATCCCCCAGATATTGATGCTCTTCATACTTTCATTTGCAAATAACTTGATTTTCTCTAATCCAAAAAATGTAATAAATTTCAGAGAGATCGTATTTCCTTCCCTGATAAAACCCACTTTCTTTTTAATCCGTTATCCGCCTTTTTCTTGAACTCCCTGTCTAAAAACGATCCACCTCCCTCTACCAGCTCCAGCTCCTCCAGCACCTTCACTCTTGGCAAAACCGCGGTTATCAATCTATCAACCACTAAACTTTCGTCTCTCGAGATCAGAACCCTGTCCTTTCCTTCTGTCCGACTCCTAATACTCTTGACACTTTTGAAATCATTTCCTCTGTCGATAACTTTAGCCGTGCCCTTACGTCCCGTCTATACTTTTGCATGAATCCTTCCAATTCTACTCCCACTACCAACTCAACCTTCCATATTCCTAGCGACTGGACCCCTCCTCATGACATCAATCCTGAACTTGAAGTTTACATCAAATCCATACAAAACGACATCCTCTCCATCACTAAAAATATTAAAAAACCTCTTCCTAACCTTACCAATAACGAATTCCTTATATCAAACGCCTTAACAATAACCCTGACATAACAATTAAACCAGCAGATAAAGGGGGCGCTATTGTTGTCATGAACACCTCTGACTACATTAACGAAGCTAACAGACAACTCTCTGATATTACGTTCTACAAGAAACTAACCTCCGATCCTACTGACACGTTCAAAACCACACTTCAAAATACCCTCTCTAAGCTTGAATCCTCTTCTGAAGTTGATAACAAAACCCGCCTCTTCCTCCTTCCTAAATTCAGTTCTCCTGGTCGTTTCTACCTTCTTCCCAAGATTCATAAACATGGCAACCCCGGCTGTCCGATCATCTCTTGTAACAACACACTCTTGTATCTGCGTATGTCGTTCACCACATACGCCACATCCCACCCAGTCTTCCTTCCTATATCAAAGACACTAACGATTTTCTCTCCTATATCCAGCGCCTTAACGACTCTAACTACGATTTCAAGAACGTCTTCCTCTGCACGCTTGGTGTCTCTTCCCTCTACACTAAAATTCCTCATGATGATGGGGTTAAAGCTGTGTGCAACAGTCTCAAGGCTAACAAACCTTTCCAGGTTCCTTCTACTGACACTATCTGCCTTCTTCCTCGTACCATCCTCACCTCCAATTTCTGCACTTTTAACAATTAGTATTACATCCAGACCAGTGGCACTGCTATGGGCTCCAAAATGGCGCCCAACTATGCTAACATTTTTATGGGGGAAGTGGAAACCAAACTACTTTCCACGTCTTCCTTAAAGCCGTTGGTCTGGCTGCGATATATTGATGATATTTTCCTGATCTGGCCACACAAAGAAGACTCACCGTTATCTATTATCACCCATTCCAACTCCATCCACCCCTCCATCAAGTTTTCTCTATCAATTACTATTTCAATTTCTCCATCAGGACAGTTCTTTTTTGGATGTCTCTATCTCTATCACTAACAATAAATTGTCTACTAATCTCTATAATAAGCCCACTGATAAAAACCAGTACTTACACTATGACAGCTGCTATCCGCGCCATTGCAAGGATAACATCCCATTAGGTGAGTTAACTCGCATCTATAAAATATGCACTAATCAGTCTGACAAGGACTTCCATGCTAATGCCCTTACTCACTCCCTTAAAGCAAGAGGCTACCCCAAATCTGTCATACGCGCTTTTATCTATAAACATCGCAATGCTCGTTCTAACAACAACCCCAAACCTTCTCCAGCCATGACAACACCTACATTAGTTCTTTCTTATCATCCAACCCTCTATAGTATTAAAAATGTCCTAATGAAATATCAACATATTATTGACAATTTTCCTCTTCTCCATTCCATTCTACCAGAACCACCAAAAGTTTTTTTTAAACGGACATTTAATTTTAAAGATATTCTGGTCTATGCTGCTATTACCAAACCACGCACTTCCACTAAGGGATGTTCTCCTTGCAATGCAAAGCGTTGCGGTGTTTGTCATTTTCTTAACCCTGCTACCTCCATTTCCACCAGTGCCTCCTCCTTTACTTTTAAGATTACCTAGAACCTGACCTGCACTTCTCACAACTTAACTTAATGAACCTGTTACATTGCAAATTATGCCAGAAACAGTACATTGGAGAGACAGGCAATACCATACGCTCCAGATTTGCCGGGCATAAGTTTGATATTCTTAGCAATGCTGACACCCCTGTCGCTAAACACTTTAATTCCCCTGGTCACTCTTTACTGGCCATCAGCATTTATATTCTTCGTAGTAACTTCCATAGCAATAAAGAAAGAAAGCAATTCGAGTCTTTTCTTATTTGGAAATTTAATTCCCTCACCCCTAATGGCATTAACCTTAGCAAAGGCACTATTCCCTCATTACCTTTCCCATGTCCCCTTCCAACTTCAGCTATTCCTTAAATTGTCGCAAGCCCTAAGGGTCCTTTTCTTCTTTCTTTATCTTATCTTTTATTTCTTCTTTTCAATGTTCTTCAATGTCCTTTCATATTTTTTTTACCTTTGACCCGATGCTCTTACATGTGGGACTATTTTACAGAGTGACTAGCGACCGGGAAAGGTCAAGGAATTTTTATTTTTTTAAACCGAATACAGTCAAGGAATCATAAAATCGGTAATTTTGAACAATGTCAATAATATTCTTTCATGACAGCCCCCTTTTTTGTCTACTAATAATCAGGAATAAACTTTTACGTAATCTTTTTGCTAGGCTCCGTATCATTCCTAAACGTTTTTATAATTTCACTTTCATATGTTTCATCTTATTACATTTTTCTCGCCGCCCCCTTATTATTTCCTATTTTTCCTCCGTCCTAATTAATCTCATTTGTTCTCTTCTTGTATGTCAGCCAATAACGTCTTACTATTTCCCATGCAAACTATATATAAATCCGTCCGTTAGTACAACTTTCATAACTTCAGGATAATTCTCTAATAATTGCTTTTAGAGAATTATCCTTTTTTGCTTTGATAAAGGATAGACTTTATCCGAAACGTCAGCTTTTTATTTGATTTTATAGTTTTATTTTGATTTTACTTATTTTTACTATTATTTTGTTATTTGTTAATTAATATTATTTCGATTTTCATTTTTATTTATTAACAATTATCTATTGTAACTTGAAGCATATTGGGAAGCTCCATGCTCAAAACTGTCATGGCCGAAAGTGAGTGAAGATTATGCAAAACACATGGCTAAACACAAGAGTAGCTGATTAATAATTCTTTCACACACTGATCACGGAGTGATAAGTTTACCTTTTTGTTTACTTTGTATTTGAAGTATTCTATTATATTTTATAAACAATTTTTTGATCATGGTTTAAATTTCAATTTCGTTTCGATTGTCTTTCAGTTACGTATTTTCATTTTCGTTACGTATTTTTGATTATTTTTGTGGAAAATGATTCCTGATCCTTTTTCTGTGTGTACAGTTGTACGCAGTTTAACTTTGAGGATTGGTTTTGAAATTATTATTCCTCAGGCCAAAAATCTTAAAAAACAAATCAGCCAGACAGAAAATTACTCCACGGCTCACTCCTACCCAGAACTATCATGGCTCAATTTGCTTCACTTTTTGCCGCTGTTAATAATAGGATTCGGAGTCTATCTTTATTATACGTCATTGGGTTTTGCCACTGGTTTCTTCAGCAGAACTCTAAATGTCAAAATTAGTAAACCTAAGAAAATATAATAACCCAAAAATGAAGATCGTTGCGAAAATATTAAATGTGCTTTTCATTTGAAAACTTGAATTAAACTAAACTTTTCACTTCAATTATTTCTTAGGCACAAAAATTTTATTTATTACAAAATAAAGCAGTTTTTTTATACCTTCGGCAGAGCCTTGTACGGATCTTTCCGTAATAACGAAGAAATAAACTTTTTTTTCAGCCTAAATAAAATTCAGAAATAAAAAAAGAAAGCGTTTCATATCAGAAACGGTTACTGTTCATAAACGCTTAACTTCTTTATCGTCCATGCGCTATAATTTATGAGTATTATCATCACCTTTTATTCTTTTTAATTTATTTTATTCGGATCGAGCAGTATGGGAATCAAAAAATTAAGAGAAAAACAGCTAACTGCACAACCAGATCGGTACCTTGTCTGGATATGATGTCTCAACAGTAGTATTTTTATGACAGGAACAGTTTCTTCGCAAAACATTAGGCCGCGTGCAGCTAAAACTCGAAAACGAACTAGAACCCTATTTTTAAAACTTGGGCTCTGAGTATTCTCGAGGTTTCATTTCCTTACAGGCTTTGGAATCACTATTCGGGGTATTATTCGCGGCTATTCTCTCCCATTCCGCACAAGAGGATAAAAGTCTTACTTCTGTTTTGTACACGGAACAGGCAATTTTTCTTTTTAAGAGATTATTTATATTCTCGATTTCGAGCTCAACCAATTCTGCTTCCTTTAAAGGATGTTCCAAGATTCTACCTGATCCATGAAGGTCGTAATAAAATTTAGGAAAAGGCTCGTTTTTATGTTGAATTCGGGAACACAAGTTTCTCCCTTTCGCTGCTTCTGTTCGTTTTATTCCGAAATGTCTTAATAACACTTCTTTAACTGCCTCCCAATTAGCGCGGGTTCGAGCATCTTCGAAAACCAATCGGCCAAATGGTTTTCCTTAAAGTGAGGAAGTAAGCGCTGTAAGCAGATGTCTGGTATCTCAATGAGTCTGGATTGGGTTTCAAAATTGTGCTGGTAAATTTTCAGATAAGTATAACAGCCAAATTTGGGTAAACCAGTGTGGCGTTTAAAATGCTCTAGACCCCTACGCCTATCTTCAGTCAACACATTTCTCACAGCTTTACTTTAGGCTTCGAGGATCAAATTTAGTCTTTCCTGTAAAGATTATAATTATCAGCGCCGCTAGTATACCTAACTAAACAACCAATGACAGAGTACTTAATATATATAAAAAATATAAATAAGAACAAAGTCTGACCTTGCCGATCTGTGGATGCTTTGGTGAGAAGGCGGAAGATATGGACTCCACTATTTCCACAACGCGTTTATTTGACATTTCTTAAATGTACATTTCGGCTACAAAATAGCCATCATCAGTATGAAACCTCGAAAAAATACTGATGATGGCTACTTTGTAGCTGAAATGTACATTTATGAAATGTCAAATAAACTCGTTGTGGAAATAGTGGAATCCGTCTCTTCATCCTTCTAAACGACCAGCATTCAATTCTTCTATATCTTGCGTGGCAAAGAGAATATTTTCAGGAGTGACCATTTCTTGATTTCGTAGAATTTTTAGTCTATTTTCCACAGTTTCATTGTAAGTTTGATTAAGCGGTAAGATTGCTATTCCGATTCTGACAACCACACTTTGACAAAGAGGAGTTTGCAAATCTAACCAGAAGGGTGGAGAACTTTTCTGGTATAGGGTTGCTAACAGTTTATCAATTTCTACAAGATTCATGATGAATAGTTCAACATTTCCGACAACCAAACAGTTTTCGATGAACATGTTCAAATACTTCGAAAACACGTGAGTTTAAAATACAAAGTTTTAGAATAAACAAAACTATTCCGACCATAAAAAAGAAAGCTTTACCGTAAAGAATGAAATTCTGCTTGCCACTAAATTTCTCAAGAGAATCCAGAAGTTACCGCCAAACTCTATAGCTACATCCCATGGATCTTCTACGGTACGCCACCACTATCTGACCTTTCAAAGGTCTATGGAAAAGTGGCTAAAACTAATGAAAACATTAAGAAAGAGGAGTTTGCAAAAATACGGTAACTTCCACTTTATTCACAAAGAAACAAATTGAAGATCAATGAAAGATATCAGTGAATAGAAATACATAGTTTTGGAATAATGACACAGGAAAGCTTCTTGTCCTCAAAAAAATTTAATTAGACATTTATGTTTTTCGAAACCGTTAGGATCATTATTCAATGTAATACGAGTGTAGCATTTAATAATGAACTTACCTTTATGTCATACGTAAATGGTTCGAAAAACCTATATGTCTAATTAAACATTTTGTCGACAAGAGGTTTCCCTTTGTTATTATGTCGTTCTCCACAGTTATTGAAGAGTTTTCATAATTTTTTAATGTTCATTTATAAATTAATAATAAATACAAAGTTCCGTAACAGTTCGTTTTTCAACAAAAATATTATTAAGTGCGTTATCATAAAAAAAACTGGAGAAAAATGCTTAATATAAAATCCACGCGATTATCAAAATTGAAATTAGATATTTGAAAAGAAGTTCTGAGATTCAGTTCCCGTCAAAATATTGGTTCTTGGATCATGACGCACGCAGACGGTAGATTCTTTAATATTCTGACTCAACATTAACTGAGAAAAACCTTAACTGATATATTATCAAGCTCCTGAACGCGATCATCCTCGAGCGAAACAATATCGGCATGGTGACATTAGAAATTGTCGACATTTAAAAATCACCAGCCATTGCGAATTTTCTTTCATTTTTCTGGTTACTGTCGTCTCAAAAATGGGCAGACAGTGCAGTTGGAGACGGGTTATGCTATACGAGAAAGGGATTAGAGGAAGAAAATTAAAAAAAACGATTTCCTCTTGCGATTTCCGAATGGCTCGAAACGAAGTGCCTGCTTCTATTTTTGGTCTCGGAATCAGTGAATCCAACGGAGGGATCTGCCGAGGACGTCTACATCATACTGATTCGGGTCTTTCTTGGTCGAATGTTGCTAGGTAAGCTGGTTCGGTAGGCCTTAGTCCATCAAATAAGACGACAAAATAAAAAAAACACAACACGATAACAGGGATACAGAAAAAAACAACACAAAAAAAATTAATGGGGGGGGGGGGACAAATAAAGATTCAATGTTGTAACGAATTGTAAAGAAGTACCGAACGATGAAAGAAGCCATCAAATTAAACTATCAGATGCTATCAGATGTTGACGTTTGGGTGCTCCTTAAAGTACATGCTGCACAACCAATCAGTTGAAGAAGAAATTTTGGGATTGAATCTGATTCAAAGCCGAAAACGACGAGGACAGGTGGCTTGACATAGTACAGCTGCGATTGCCGCTGCACTATAAGTAGAAATAGTACGAGACAGTCCATTTTCTAACTAATTAAGCCCAAAACCTTTAACGGTAATAAGGAACGTGCATAATGAAAAACTTATAATAGAATAATGAAAAGGATAACTCAGCTGGTTTTAGTCATTGGTCCTCAGATGTGTTAAATTAGTTTTCTGTTCAGTAGTAAATCAAGCCGGAGGGTAGTTTATTAATCCAGAAAGCTCAACAAATGCATCGCAGTCACCTTGAACTGCGCCTTTGGCCTGCCGACTGTCGTTTCTTGCGGTTTTTCTGTGTCAAGACTTCGTGCTTTATGTTTGAGTTCCTTTGAGCTCACTTCCAATTCTAGTGTTTCATTACTGAATTTACCTTGTTCTACGTAAAATTGTTATCTTGTTTTTATTAACAAAGAATAATTTTTTTATATTATTCAATTTATCTTTGTCTTCTAATAAAAGTAATAATTTTTGTATACCCTAGTCATATACTCTCAGTCCTGGGAAATTTCCTATGAAGAATGAGGTGTTTTCTTTAAAGTTTTAATTACGTTATGGTAATTAAGGTTTCTTTTTGTTGATTAATATTTTTATAGTTAGATTTAGTGGAGCTCTCTTAATTACAAACCTAAAAACATCAATAACTGTCTACAGAATTGTTTACAACTATCACTCTACAAGAAAATTTTAAGCTTTATATTAGAAAGAAGATATCTTGAATTCTACAATAACTAGCTTATATGTCTGATGTTGCTCACAAGAGACCACCAACAACCTAGAGTCCGTTTCTGATGAAACATGATATGTTGGTGGTAGAGGACCATCTACAAAGGCCTCTGTAAAAATTTTAGATAGAGGAAATTCCCATAGGCGTAGAAAATCCAGTTTGAAATTTACTGTAAACACACAGAAAAAAAAACACATTCTGTCAGCTAGCAGCACACTAACATAGTTGTTAACGTGCCTGCCTAAATGCTCCCACTATTTGGCTGTTCTAATCCTTCTTTGTTCTGACATATTTTTTATATTGTATTAAATTTATTAAATTTAATTAACTATCATAAGGTACCATATAATACTATTAGAGAACGTGGCTACTAAACCATTTCCACTACCATTTTTACTCTTTATATTCAGTCGCGACACATTGTTACGACTTGTTTGATATATTATATGCCATATCTTAGCAGTGAAAATGAAAACAATAATGTAGGGGGCCATTTGGTACTAATAGCGCACGTGCTACTAAACCAATTCCCACTATCATTATTTACTCGTTATATTCAATCATGACAATTTTTTAAATGTAATTACCTTGTTGTCAAAGCAACAGAAACAAAGATTTGTTTGTTTTGTTTTGGCCAAAAATTCTGCTTGTTAATTCATATTCAACGCTTCTTGTTGACAATCAAATTCTTAAGATCATATTTGTACAATCATATTTGTGCTTGTCATTCGAAATTTAACAGCAATTATCATCATTAGTCTTTTTTGATATTCATATTTTTGATATTCATATTCATAATTTTCATAATCATTTAATAAAAAACCAAATTATTTTCAAAACATGGTTGAAACCAGCTGTGCCAGCGACTTCGTACACGTGGGATATATTTTTGGACCTATTATAAAGTTTCTTTTTAAACAATGTTAGTAATAGAATGATTGGGGAACGAACAAAGAGCTAGTTTGATTCACTAACATGGGGACAGCCACATAGAGCTGGTCATGCTAAAAGTAATTGACACTCAGGTCCACGCTCGCAGCACTCAGCGTCTGGCTTTGTGTTTTGTTTATTGCCATGGCATAAAATAAGCTCACCGAGAACTGAACACGTTTAAAGCGAAATGAAAAATTGTTGGAATAAGCGAGATTCAGCGTATAAAAACTCGCTGGCCTGCGCCACTTCCCGTAAAAATTTTAGCTTCAATGGTATTACGTAGGAGAGAAGTAACTTAAAGCCTCGTACTATTGCACGATTTCGGTGGATTTAAATTTGACAACATAATAATAGGACCTCTTTTTTCAAATTAATTTTGTGCTTTGGAAAGCCAAGTGTGCTAAGAGAGCGTAATAATTAGCTTGGATTGGTAGAGTCATCAGAAATCTCTTAAAAGAGATATATTCTACATTTTCTCCCTCAACATTAGTAAGTATGTCCGAAAAAATTCTTGCAGCTTGATCGTTTCAAAGTGTCAATATAGCCCATTCATAAAGCCAAGAGTTTTCATGAATTGTTGCTTTCATTTGATCACCATAAACTTAACAAATGAGGTATTGAAGTGAAAGTATTTTAAGGGATAAATTACCAGGCAAAACGATTTGACCATGTGCCTTCGCCTTAACAATAAATCAGAAAATTGTGAATTTGTTTGCCTCCTATTTGCGCCCGCATGTCCACTGTTAAGTGCATCCGCGTGATATGTCGCCACAGATTTGAACTCTTCAAGCATGCTCTTATCTCATAACAAAGTGGCTGGTATTCCCGATGAAGCCACAGCAAGAGGTATTTCTCTTGCGCTCGCAATTGTGCAAACACAATTTTAAAGACGAAAGTTTTCCTGTCCCACCAGGTGCATCAAAAAACAGACATTCTGACAAATGCGTTGGAATGCTATGCTCTGTTCTACCGTTAGATTTCAGATGCCGTTTTGAAAGCATTCCGCAAGTTCTGTTGGATTATAACTTATTTCGGCTGCATTCACCTTCCATTAATTATGCTGGCAAGCCGTACTGGGGGTGAGGGATTTTTCTCCTATAGACTTGACCAAATTTTGAACAGCCACCAAGCATTTTTTCTTGCCGAGAGTAAGAATAGCCATCAAGGATTTATTCTTGCCGAGAGTAAGAATAGCCATCAAGCAATTATTCTTGCTGAACACCGGCCGTCCTGCATGCAATGAGAGTTTGTGTTTGATGCCCCGCAGGGCACGTAAACCATGTGCTTCTTTTCAATGTCACTCAGTGTTGGATCTGTGTTACCGTCCGGAAATTCAGTACACATCTTCGGATGTATTTTTTCTTTTAGCTACAGGAGGATATATTAGTGGGGTACACAATGCCTTTGCCACTCAACACTTTACATGAAGCACAAAGCTGAAACAATAAACGCTTTTTTGTTGTCATCACATTGATCAGTAACTTCAATTTCAAATGGAAAACTCTGGCTATTATATCATGTCGATCATACGACGCTTGTCTTGCAAGAATTTCTTGGGTGATTTCGTTCCATTTTGGATTTGTTGTGAACGTAATAAAAAAATCAGGCCTTCCGTATTTTCGGACATATCAGAAAGCGTCTTGCGTACTCTCGTGCATATAGCGAGGACCTCCGTTAAATATGCATGGAAGAAACATATTTCTCTAGTTTTCCGTACTATCATCCTGTTGCATAGCACCCCCCAAGTGCACAAAGTTTTCAGCGCGTAATCATCTCTGACTGGTGCGTATGTACCCTATGCGCTCGGTATCGATTTTGGCACTACTATAGATAAAAAAAATCAGTGCAAAAATCTTTGCAACTAGAAAAAAAGATTTTATCTTATTTTCAGTGGATAAATATATAATTGTTGTGATGATATTTTTTACTTATATTCTGCACTCGTATGGTAGAGTTGACTTGATAAAATCCAAAATTATACCCACCTTATCCGTGGCAATAAATTAGGAAGTATTGTAGGGCATCGTAAGACCGATGTGTTTAATAAATGAGTTGAAGACAATCGTCTCGAGTGCGAAATAAAAACCAAAACGGTTGCATCTTTATTTGTGACAGGACCATTGTATCTGCCGTTGTGTCCAGCAACGGGTCGTTTATCTGCAATAATGACAAATTTATATTCATTAGTTTTGCCCTTGCGAAATGGACTCTAGTGCAGATTTAAAACTCTGTATACAAGCTGTATCAAAATTATGTACAATAAATTTAGTGACATATTCTTCAGGTCAAAAGAAGATGAAAATGTTTTATGGCACTTTGTCTGGAAACGATTTGTTTTAGAGTAATCCAATATCATACATTAGGGAAGCACGGAAGTTAGCGGACGATATTTTAGCAGTTCCAGCATTTGGACCCAACACTAGGTTGAGTGGTTTGTTCCATTTAAACCTACTCTAGGGTTGTTCCATTAATTGTGTACGGTTGTTTCCATTACTGTAGTTTCACTACTGTACATCTACTAGGAATATCAATTTCAGAACGTTTGCGTGCTTCGACATACGTATTACGATTTAGGTAAAAAAAAGTCATGTACACGTATTCCAATGCAGAAAACACTGACATGCACTTAATGTATGGTCCTGGGGCGGAAATGCTCTGGAAACAAGAAGACTCTACCAAAAACGCTTTGCGAAAAGACGTTTGCCAAATAACATCCCGGATGAGGAGATGTGATAATTGACATCATACATGATGAACCACAGACAAGCACCCGTCGTATTTCTTCCATGATACACAATCCGCACTCATCTGTTTTGCGCATTCTTCACCATCAGCTTTTGCATCCATAGCACCTGCAACTGGTTCAGGCACTGAACCCAACGGACTATCCACACCGACAACGATTTTGCCAATGGATACAATCTCGTCATGCTGCAGACCCTAGTTGTCTCAGGCAGATACCTTTCACGGACGAAGCAACCTTCACCCAGACAGGAATCGTAAATTCTCACAAGCAGCACCATTGGGAAGATGCTAACCCGCATGTTACCAGAGCTCGAGCGCACCAAGAGCGTTTCTCCGTGAACATTTGATGTGGAATTGTCAGAAACAACTTAATTGGCCTTTATGTGTTGCCCCCACGATTGACTGGACGAACGTATCTTTTGTTTCTGCAGAATGCATTGCCTGAATTACTGGAAGATGTTTCTCTTTTGATAAGATCTAACATGTGGTTCATGCATGATGGCGCTCCAGCACATTTCAGCCATGTTGTGCGAGCGCACCTTAATGCTGCATACACGAATTGGTGGATAGGTCGAGGTGGACCGATAGCCTGGCCTGCAAGATCACCCGACCTTAATCCCTTGGATTTTTTTCTGTGGGATCATGTGAAAACGATCGTCTACAGAACAGGAGTTCCTAACATTATGGATCTGCGACAACGTATTTAAAATGCATGCCAAACCGTTCGTAATCAACAACATACAAACATAATCAAAAAAACAACCATGCAATCACATTTTAACAAATTCATACAAAAACGATTACTCAAAAAAGCAATAATCAAAAGTTTTACAAAAAATGACAAACAAACACAGCAATGTCTAGAACAATTTTTTCAAGAAAACAATATAATCATAGCATAATTTTTTACAAGTCTTTAAATAATTTAAAAAAACAATTAAAAAAGATCATTACATTCATTTTACAAGGAGATACAAACGCTGGAAAAAGTCTACTCATAGAAACATAGACTCATTCCATTTAGATAAATTACCCGATGCAGCAATACTCTTATTTGAAGAACCCATTTTAACTCCCATAAACGTCGGCACATGGAAATTAATACTCGAAGGAAAACCCATGAAAACAGATAGAAAACATAGTGACAAGAAATCAATAGGAAGAATTCCCATTTTCATAACAGCAGCAAGACCCATAACTAACAACATAGACGACAAAGAAACAGAACAAATACATCAAATTGTCAAAATTATAAAATTTAAAAAAAAACATACAACACAGACAAGAAGACTATACACGGCCATTAACATTCACACCAGATAACATACAAAAACCTCCCCATTTTATCACGCCATAAGACTTAGCTTTATTACATCACCTACACTATGAACAAATAACACACACAAAAAACAACTTCTCGAAACTCACACCAGAGACATAAACGGATATGACGACACTAAACGCAAACAGTTAAAAATACGCACACAAGCTAAGACACTCACAACAGCATGGCAACAGTACATGAAGAAGAACCACTCAAAAAACGTCCCAGACTAATTTCAATAAGAAACATCTCACCAATGACAAACACAACAGAAGAACAACATAGCTATGGAACGTCCATATACCCAATCACACCATTCAACGTATGGAATCACGGACACGTGACATTCACATACACTATAAAAACACAAAAATGGTATACGCTCAATTTCAATGATGATCAAGCACCATACATATTACCATACATACATTGGACTTTCTGGACAGGAGAACACGACGAAGTCGCTTATGAAACAGAAAACTTCAAAAACTACAAAGCCATCAACAATACAAGCGAGACTAACACTTGAAAATCATGCAGTCCTCAGAAAACGACTCATTTAAACAGGACAAACCAAAACAGAGACATGGGACTTCGAAACCAGTCAAAACCTTGTCGTCGGAAGCGGAACAACACAAAGTCACGTCCTCATCGTTGGAAAAAAACGCCGACACAGGACCTCTCACCAAACAACACGACGCAACAGAATGAGAAAAGTCAACAATAGATCATCTCACCAAATATGAAATACCCGACAAACATCGATAGGACTATAAAATAGACTATCCGAATGAACATCCCAACGCATATCAATCATACGCGACTGATGACAAGGCATCCACAGGATACATACCTGGGCCAACCAACTACACCATGCGACAAGGCACGGCCGGAGAACAATCAAATACAAGTAACAATTCATACTTCCAATCTTCAATGGTGCAAAAAGTGGACAAAAACAAGTGCTTCACGATAAAAAACTACAACATACATCTCTCCAACTGCCCGGCTCTCATGATAGGACAGCCCAGCATACCTGATGAAACCGGAACAATGAAATTCAAATACAGAGTTCGTCTCATGATAGAAATGGATATTCAATTTAAGTTCTCAGGAGAGTTCTGAAAAATTTTGATATGCGCTTTTCCATTCCAGTAACACATTCCAGCCGTTGCTTTTTGGTATTTCAAACCTTCACTAGATGTACAATTTACGACATTCCTCCAATTGAAGTAAAATGTGGCTTATAATCAATCATAAGATTTTATGTAAATGCACTTTTTTTCCTTATCATCCTAATGAAGTTCCGCTTTCTCTGCAACTATTTGTAGAGATTCACCTGAATCTTCAGACGACATTAACATTCCATTTAGCGCGTATCGAAAACGATCAGGGGCTAGGCGAGCTTGGCGCTATTCTTCTAAGTCCATCTATTCTATTCCTTTCACTCACTGTAAAATCCTCACGATCTTGACAGGTGCGTTGATAATTCTCCCTAGCTAGTTCTAAAAGTCAGTGTTGGTCATGAGTTTCTAAAGCTCTAGCAATATTGAGACGATCTGGACGATATTGAGACGATATTGACATTTAAGCGTTCCTGTCGCTGCGTAAACGTTTCTGAGGCAGGAGATAATGAATGGCGCTCACGATGAGCGCTCAGTCGCGCTGCCTGTTGGTCACTGCTTTCGAGAGACCATGAAGCAGCTCTGCAAGCCCGCTGCGAATTTAAGTGGGATTTTCTTTTTGTGATGGTTCCTGACTATCAAGATAATTCCTAATCCTCTTAATCAGAATTACGTCGCGCCTAGCTTTTGTAAAGAGTTTCCAATGAGCGAGTTAAAGCATGACGTTCTTGAGGTGCAGGAAGTCTCGTTTCACGAACTTCACTGGATTCTTGAGATCGCAAAGTCCTCGTACGTTTAGTCGTTTTAGAGATATTAAGAAAATCTCGGCCGTTTTCTAGGCATTTTTATTCGTAAACAGGACCAATTAAAAATGTAATAGTTACGCGCCCAATCATAAAGCGAAATCACTAATTCCTTATATTCTAGCCAAGTAAATTAAACTTTACTTTGCATTCGTAAAGATTCGTAATCGTCTATCTATATCTAATCTAATATCTATCCTTGAACTAATAATAATGGACGTCTCTCACTTCTAATTCGATGCTAGATTCGTTCTCCCTACTTCGTTCCAGATGAAGTAAAAAACCCATGGGGCCATCGACATCGGCTACGACTGCTTCAGAACACATGGCCTGAAAGCAACGCAGATCGATCACCGCTAGTCGTTTTTATTGCCTTTTTTTAAAATTGAAAAAAAAATTAGATTAAGTTAAAAAAAGAACATGGTTGAGGAACTATGTACTCTTCAATTTGCACAGATGGTAAGGAAATTGAAAATCCAATTTCCATATTTGAACACGTTTTAGCTTGGACTAATAAGTAAAAGAATTAGTTTATAACAATATAAGTGAAATTGTACATATTATTATATGTTATTTCAATTCAAATTTAAGGAATTTAAAGAATTGTTTACAATCTGTTTAAATTATATGTAATTTTTTATGTTTTTTATATTTTCATAATTTTTACATATTATATTTTCATGTTTGTACAATGCTTATATGAAACGAAACTGCTCATTAAGTTATTTGCAGAATTTCACAAAGAGAGGCCATATATGGAAAAATGCAGTATTAAAAATTAATATTAAGTGAAATAAAAAATGTGTACATTTCAATTTTTCCAGTGGTTTTTATTTTAATTTTTTTATTGCTATTACAGAACAGAGTTGCTATTAGCTTGGTAGAAATAGAATAAATGACAGAAAATTTATTAATTTCGGTGTTAATAAAAACATGTATTCTAATTTCTTTGTTAACAATAAAATTAAATTGAATTTACACATTTAAATTTACGTATTTTACAAATCATAAATTATTATAAAATGCTTCATAAAACAAATTAAAAATTATATTTTAATTGAAAACAAACTTGCAATTAGCAATATGAAAAAATTATCGACATTTCTTTAAAATACACAAATTTCAATCAAAATAACAGATTTCATAACAGATAACAAGAGTACAATTATACAATTTCAATTATACAGTCACAGTCAAATTATTCTATTCTAAATCGCCTGAAATAAAATTAATTTTTTTTTTCAATTTTCCTTATTCAGAAAAAAATGATTAACGATGTAATTGGAAGGTGGACATTGTGCCATAAGCATATTGTTTTTAAAACTGTGTTTTTTTAATATTAAAAAAGCAATAAAAAATAATTGATTAGATAAATTAGCTTTACATTCAGGCGTGGCCTTCGAGATATTAGGCCTCCGCATCGAGCTTGAAATTGCGTGCCGAAGCAGTTTCATTTTTTGACCGGTAGTTGCCGCTCGTCAGGGATAAACAACTACTTTCTACCTCATTGCTATGCTAATTTATCCGACTTTATCTCGCAAATTTCTGGCTCTCACGACAAATCTAGGTCTAATGAAAAAAATTATCTTTCATGAAAATGATTTTATAGGGAAATTTTTATTATCTTATCAAATTGACAGTGAAATAAAAATTCTATAAATATGTGAAAAAAAAAACTCCTACACTCATCCATGCCTGCCTGTACTTTGGGAGGTTCTCCTTGCTATAAAAGAGCATTATCACCTTTTTTTTAGTGAAAAATCATTACTTAACGGAATTATCTTTATTCATTTACATTTATGTATATCGTTATGTAATGTTGATGACTATGTCTTTACGCCGGTTTATTGTATAATTTTCAGCAAGAGCAAATGACGCGATCCTTATGCGGTCTTGTTTTCACTGCTCTGAATGAAATTATTGAAACGAAATTATTCCAAAATATATTTAACATTTTTCAAACGTCACGCTCGCATATTTTAATGAAAACGAATTACTGTTTTATGTTGTTGGTTTTTCGTTTGAATCGAATCTTTACAGAAATCGATCTGCATTTATCATAATGGGCGATATATTCGATGTAAGTGAAATATCGATTTCTAATCGGAAATTATTCACACACAAAATATTGAAATAAAATGCTTTATCAAGAACAGATGAAGGGCGGCGGTGGGGGAGTGGGGAGTTACTCACACACGTAGCTTCATCTGTTTTTGGTTTTATCAATCATTTTAATATAACAAATACATAATGCTAAACAACTTTTTACCCACGTCATCTGGAATGGCCTGTATAACAAGGGACCGATTTGAGTCTATTCATTCAGAATCAAAAAACGTCTCCTGATGTTCGTTAACCGATTTCGATAAAAAACGGTTACTCCGATTTGAAATCATCAAGAACGGATGAAGAGGGAGGGGTGATAGTTTGATTACCTACCTTCATTTGATTTTTGAAATCATACTCTAGATGATTTATCGAACGGGATCGTCTGTATTTCTATCGATTTTATTGATACATCCAACAACAGGCTGTTGAATGTACATTCATCTCAAAAATACAAAACAACTAAATATCTGTTAATGTACGTTTCGAGCTGATAATAGCATAAAGCGAAATTGGATTTCATTCATTTCTAAATAAAGTACTTTTATTAAATAATTTGTTTAATAACACATGGCCTCTAAAAAACAAGGAAGTTTACATTAACATTGAATCAGGGGCGTATTTTAAAAGAGGCATAAGTGTGCCGAGTACATGGGCGCAACGAATTAGCACTTTAAAAACAACGAAATATCTCAATGAGAGAAATCAAAAAATATACTTACTTACTTACTTACTTACTTACTTACTTACTCTTCAAACCCGCTTATCCGTTAGAGTCACGGGGGCAGCAGCCCTATGGAGTATTTCCAGCGATAGCGATCTTCCGCCATCCGGTATATGTCATCCCTGGTAATACCCAAGCGTCTCGAACCCAGATTCTCCATGTAGTCTAGCCACCTGGGTCTAGGCCAACCCCTTAGTCTCTTACTTACCGGCTTGGAAAATAACAACCGCCTAGGAGACCAGTTTGCGGCATCCGAATCACGTGGCCATACCAGCGCAACTGAGATTTCTCAGTGCGGAGAAGTAGCGGCTCAACAACTAAAGATTCCCTTATTGTGCTGCTGCGGACTCTATCTAGTAGGGTAACACCTGCCACACATCTCAGAAATTCGGCCGCTTCTACCTGCGATCGCACTCTTTCGGTCATTACCCAAGCCTCATGACCATAGGTGAGAATGGGGACAAAGATAGATTTGAAGACTGAGAGCTTGGCTTTGTTACCTAGCTCACGTTTCATTACCATGGATCGCCACAGTTCGTGTCTGACACAGCTTGCTACACTGGTCCGAGCATTCAATTCTTTCTCCTGCCGTCCATCACTCGTGAATGCAATCTGGAGATGCTTGAATTCTCCACATGCCTCAATGAGGCTTCCCTAACATAGAGAGCGTACTGAGCAGGCTGTCTTGAATTGACCAGAACCTCAGTTTTAGCAGCACTGACCTTCATCTTAGATTCTTCCCATTTGGCTGCAAACCGGTCTAGTGCATGCTGAAGGTTCGTGTGAGATCCCCCAAAGAGAACAAGGTCGTCAGCAAAGAGCAACCTCTCCAACAGGCAATCACCCACACAAACACGCTCATCGCTTCGGCTGCCCTTGTCTATCCAGTCCATAAAGATAATGAACAAGAGGGGCGACAGTACGCATCATTGGCAAAGTCCAACACCCACAGTGATCGTTCTTGACTTGTATGCCATTTATCCGGACACACATATTAGAGCTTTCTTACAGCGACATGATAGCAACCAGTAATTGCCTATCCACTCCATACTCTTGCATCACTTGCCAGTGCTTCTCCCGAGGAACTCTGTCATATGCTTTTTAGAGGTCCACAAAGCAATCGTAGACCTCTTTTGCATACTTCCAAGATTTTTGAAAGATTTGCCTTAGAGCAAAGATGTGATCCGTCGTGCTTCGGCCAGGTCGGAAAGCACATGCTCTCCCGACAGTTTGGAGTCGACTTCTCCCGACCTCTCTTCTCCACACATTTAGCGTACACTTTCCCAGGAATGCTGAGCAAAGAGAGACCTCGATGGTTCTTGCAATCTCTCTAATCTCCCTTTTTGAAGATAGGGTTCCCAATCCCTGTCTGCCATTGCTTAAGGGTTTGTCCAGATATCCAAGCAACCTGACACACTCGAGTCAGCCACAGGATACCATCCTGATTTTAGGCTTGTAACATCTTGGACCGGATTTGATCATCACCTGCAGCTTTGCCAGTCTTCAGGGACTTGATTGCCCATCTGACTTCTGACTAATACCGTGACTATTCACCGCTCCAAGGTGGACCACATGTGCCTCAGTTGTTGCTGTCACCGGATAAACCAGAGATGCAAAGTATTCCTTCCACTTATGCAACACGCTCTCCTACGTTTTCAGAAGCCTCCCATCAGAACTCTTAATAGTTTGTGATGAAAGAGACTTCTTTCCACGCAGGCGGCACACGGTCTGCCAGAATACCTTGTTTGTCGAACTATAGTCTGCCTCCAATTTCTCCCCGAACTTCTCCCAGGCTTTGGCTTTAGCTGTTGATGCTGTCCTTGCTGCTGCTTTTCGCGCTTCTGTGTACCGCGCTCGACTCGAAGTTGACTTATTTGCAAGCCATAGCAAATAGGCTTCCTTCTTTGCCTTGACAGGTCCTTGGACTTCACTGTTCCACCATGCAGTCCTTTTCTCATCGCCCTGCGCCACCCTCTGCTGCTTACGATAACAGCACAGTGCATCCGAAGAAATCACAGCATTTTTATACAACTGCCACTCCTTATCAACAGTACCATGATCACTTGATAGTTCTTTGAATCTCGAAGATATGTTATTAGCAAAGGTCTTCCTCACAGCTCTATCCTCCAATGCCTCCCATTCGATGAACCAAGTTTGTCTGAACCTAGTATTTTGCATAGTTAGCATGGGTTCAGAGAACCGCAAATTGCAGACTACAAGGTGGTGATCAGTTGATAGTTCTGCCCCTCTTTTCACACGAGTATCCAACACTGATCGGAATATGTCGGCTGAAACGATTACAACATCAATCAGTGACTTCTGGTCTATTGCATCTCTGTACCAGGTATACTAATGGACATCCCTGTGCTGGAAGAAGGTGTTTGTGATAGAAGTCCATTGTTGCAACCGAAATCCAACAAGCGCCTCCCATTCGCGTTTAAATCGAGGTCACCATTCCTCCCAACCATGCCTTTCCACGTTTGGTCATCAGCCCCTCCTTGTGCATTGAAGTCGCCCACCAGGATGACAGAATCTGCACTTCCTCTCCTGCTAAGAACAGGACCAACTTCATGTAGAGTGGGTACTCTGTGACTGCATTCGGAGCATTTGCAACGAATAGAGAGAGGGACCGTTTCGCTATCTGAAACCTCATGAGACAGTTTTCCACCTAAGGGGGTTCAATCTGCAACATAATCTACCAGCTGGGGACTTTTGAGTATCCCCCCTCCCGCCTGGGCAGTCATGTTAGGGTCGACACCAGAGTAGATAAGCTTCCACTCTCCCTCTAAGTCCACAGTTCCAGAACCCGGACGTTTCGTAGACGTAATACGTATTATATCTAGTGGATACCGTTTGGCTTCCTCCACTAACTCTAATTCCTTTCCTGTCAAGGAGAATACGTTCTAACTATCGATTGACAGCACCCCATCCCGTTGTCGCTTTACCGGTTTCTCCTCTGGGTAAAGGCATGCGCTGCCCCCAACCGTTTCTCCAAGCGCAGTGCGAGTGCACTAGTGGGGCTTCTCGAAAGCATTAGGTTATATTGGCACAGAAAATATAAACTATAGATATATATAATCAATGAAAAAACAAAATACAAATTAATAAATAAACTGCGTTCGAACTGTATGTTTTTCCACTAAATTCACGAAATAATTTTATCAGCGTCTGTAGCTTCCATAGATTTAGCTTGAATCCACCCTTATTTTATCCCTGATGATACCCTCTAGCGTTAAAAAGTTGAACTTCCGCTGGCACGGAGGAAAACATTGAAATGACAGGCGATGCGTAGGCCTAATATCTCGAAAGCCACGATTTAGGTGGTGTGTTCTGAAGCAGCTTTAGCCGATGTCGGTGGCGCCACGGGTCTTTGACGTCTTCAGGAACGAAGTAGGGAGAACGCTAACCTGTCGAGTGCAACGTTTATTACTTATTAGTCCAAGATATATTTAGGTAAGCTAATCTAAACTTCCGCAAATACTGTGTAAACGATGTTCAAAAATAACAGCGAATCTATTGGTTTCTTGGTGTACTAAGGCGTGATGATCGGTAAACATCTGAAAACTACCGTGAGCGCTTTTTAAAAATCAACTAATGAAGCTCCATCTTTTGACTTTTTTACATACTTTTCTAAGCTGAGCCAGCACCATCTTTACTCATGGCGAATTCGGCTGGCTGCTCTGGCGTGTTCCGAACGCGTTCCAGAGCGCTCTGGAGCTCTAAGAGTTGTTTGTGTGGTTGTTCCTGCTCTCACACAGCGGCTCTCACATCGTTCGGCTGGTATTGCTCGTTGTGCCAAGGAACACTCCTTCGCGCTCTTTTAAAATCGGTGAAGCTGTGTTGCTCTCTGCTCTTCTGCTTGCGTCGCCTGCAAAATCATAATGGCTACCTCAGGGACTGAAATACACGAAATTCTTTTAATATTAATCGATAGCTCTTTATCTAACAGTTCTTCCGATGAAGAAGACGAAGTTTTGGCTTTGTTAATGGGACAACGTTCGGAACGGCCGATAAAATTCAAAAAACTGAATTTTGTTAATATTGCCAATACATATATGGATGAATATATATGCGATCAATCTTTGTGTTATAATTAGAACTCATACTCTATGCACTTATTAGGTATATTCTACATAATAAATATATGAATATCTTTGGAATAAGAGCTATAAAAATACAAATATACAGTCTACTTTTCAACATCACTTTTTCAACATTTCGTTTCATTCATAAATTATTACACTGGATTCGTTAAAAATATACACTTTGTGGATAAAAATAATTTTTTAACTGACTTGTACAATACGTTAACGATTATTTAATAATTATAATAAATAGTTATATGGATATGTTTCCTTTAGAAATTAATAGAAAACAAAATAAAATAAAATAAATTTAACTTATATTCCATATATATTGAAGTATCTCCTGAATTTCTTCAACTCCATCAAGACCTTAAGCTCAACCATCTGATATAATATTGGACTTTATATATTTTTCATTTTATATAAATTAATCTTATTTTATTTTATCTTTTCTAATAATTTATAAAAGAAAAAAAATCCCTATTAGTTTTTATTATAATATATCCCGTTTTTTTCATTTCATTTCATTTAATTAAGAATAATTACAGAATCCAACCAACCAGGGCCAGAATGGCCAAAAGCCGACGAGTTAGGTCCCTGAATGGAGTGAAACTGAGAAATACATTAAAAGAAAAAAATAAGAAAAACAATCAGCATAAATGATAATATGAAAGCGATAGATTTAAAGGGATTTTAGGAGAAATTAAAGAAATATTTCTTCAGTCTGCTTTTGAAAATAGATAAGGAAGGGGAAGAGCGTATTTCGATTGTTAGAATATTCCATAGTCTGATTCCTACATTAGTAACGCTCTTAAGTTGGTAAGAGCGTTTAATCAGAGGGAAAGTGAGAGAGTCATTATTTCGTAAATGATAAGGTCCTAACGATTTAGAGTTGAAGTGGTCATGGGGAAGAGAAGAAACGAGCTTATTAGATAAAAAGCGCAAGATAATAAGAGTGCAATTGAAAGATGGGCATAAGGCCTGCTGAGGGAAAGGGATGGGAGACGGGGTCGGATTTTTTTAGTTTGAACAAAATTCTGACAAACCATTTCTGAATACGATTTAAACGTTTTAAGTTTGTTTTTGTGGTACTTCCCCAAAATTCAAGGCCGTAAATAAGTGATGATTGAATGAGAGCAAAATAGAGTAGCAGCAAAATGTTTTTAGGCAGAAAATGAAGCTGTGAGAAAAGACCGAGCCGGTAGTTTAAAGTAGATAATGAAGTCATTGATATGGGCATTCCAGGAAAGATTATAAGAAAGATGAATTCCAAGAAATTTATAACATTTAGTAGGAATCAGTTCCTTTGTATCATACCGTAAGGTAAAATTAACTTAGTCAAGCTTTTTGTTACGTTGGTGGAAGATTATATAAGTAGTTTTCTCAAGATTTAATTAGAGGTGATTTTGGCTGTTCCAACTTAATAATTTGTTAAGTACAGTATTAAACGAGTGTTGAATCGCGGAAAGAGTAAAGTTAGCGTAAAGTAGAGTTGCGTCATCGGCGTAAAGGATCGAGGATAGAGGAGCTAAAGTCGAAAGGAGATCGTTAATAAATAAATTGAAGAGAAGGGGGGGGGGATGTATGGAGCCTTGGGGAACGCCGATGTGACGTGTAATGGTGGACGAGGATATGTTAAAAAGGGTGAGGGTATATTCTCTATCTTTTGAAAAGCTGGCAATGCATTGGAGTGGTAGAATTCGAATATTATAAAATTTGGCTAATTTATGTAGCAGAAGGTTATGAGGAATTGAGTCGAACGCCTTAGAGTAATCCAAAAACATTGCTATGACAAGTTTACCTTTGGTCATATTTGTTATGATATATTCAATTAAGTCAAAGCAAGCCGTGGAGGTGTTACGAATGGGAGAGAAACCATGCTGCGAGGAGGAAAGGTAAACATTATACAAAATGTAAGAGGATAACCGAGAGTTAATAAGTTTTTCGAAAATTTTAGCAAAATGAGTTAAACTAGAAATCGGGCGGTAGTTGGAAAAATTAGAGCGGTGTCCTTTTTTGAAAATAGGGATAATTTTGGCAGAGCGGAAACATTCCGGGAATAGGCCTTGGAAAATACAGATGTTTAATAATAGAGCGAGGGGAATGGAAATTCCTGACTAAGCATAGATCAAGATAATCGAACTAATGCCGAGGATGTGCAAGTGGTGAGAGGGTTTGAGACCATCAATGACGGATGATACCCCCTCAATATCAGTGGGCTTAATAAATAATGAACTAGGCTTTCCAGAGGTGCAGGGTGGATAATCGAGGTTGTGAGAAGAATTTTGAGACATGTGGGGCAAGAGGGAATCGAGAAAAGACGTTAAGTATGCTGAGTCAATGGTAGAGGGGTCAGAAAAAGGCATTATGGAAGGTGGGTGTCCGTACAATAATTCATTTATAGATTTCTACTTAGTTAAGTATAGAATAGTAAAAAGGACATCACAAAGGGAATAAACAATACGAGGCCTTTCGGTCATTTTATTTTCAAAGACTATATTCTCAAAAAAGATTAATTAAAGAATTAGGGGTCAGAAAAAGGCATTATGGAAAGTGGGTGTCCGTACAATAATTCATTTATAGATTTCTACTGAGTTAAGAATAGAATAGTAAAAAGGACATCACAAAGGGAATAAACAATACGAGGCCTTTCGGTCATTTTATTTTCAAAGACTATATTCTCAAAAAAGATTAATTAAAGAAAGCTACTATATAACCAAATCAAAAAATTGTATAGCCCATCAATCATATAAATTAGATAAAAAATGGGAAATATTGTAATAAAAATTTTAACTTTATAATAAATCTTTTTAATTACAACTTTATAATAATTCTTTTTAAATTACTATATTTTCACTTGCTAATTAAAAAAATTTGTTTAATTATATTTCTTTTTTTCTATTTTGTAAATATAAATATACCTTTAATCAATTATAAATAACAATGTACAAATATTCTCTGATTGTAACAATTTGAAATGATCAATTAATGATGTAAACAATGAACTGATGAAATAATACCTCTCAACAATGTATTTAAACTTATATTCTTATCTTTTACTGAGAGAAGATTTTCAGTTATAACTTTCAAAAAGATTTTTATACCTGAGGAAGGACTTTGAAAATAAAATGACCGAAAGGCCTCGTATTGTTTATTCCCTTTGTGATGTCCTTTTTACTATTCTATTCTTAACTATTATTACATCACTTATTTTCCTTCTTTTCTACTTAGTTTTGTTGTTAGTGACCTTGTTAAAAAAGTCTGTAAAATAGGAGAAATTGGCCTCTCTCATTATTTTACGGACATAATTTGAAAAGGAACGAAAAGACTGTTTAGTGTAATTATTAGGAGTACGTCTAAATTTCCTATAGAGACAATGCTTATGTTTAATTAATATTAAAATAGAAGGGTTTAGCCACGGTTTTAATATATTAATTTTGGAAATGTCTTTGCTAGCAGTCCTGGGTGGGAAATATATGGGTAAGTGAGTAAGGAATTTGTCGACTAAATAATTGATTTTAATCTTGAGGTTGATTAACGATTGCCAGTCAGTTACTTCTAAAAATGAATTAAAAACAAGGATTCTCATTCGAGCGATCGTTAATGAGGGGGGGGGGGGGGAGGAGGGCGTTGGAAAGAAAAGAGAGGAGGAGAAGGTTTGAAAAGTAAAAATAGGAAAGTGGTCTGGGATATGACAATTTACGGAACCATTATTCAGATTGTCAAGAGAAAAAGAGAAAAATTGATTAATTAAAGAGTAAGTGTTATGGAAATTAGAATAGTGAGTCGGAGAGGAAATTAACGGAGAGGTACCTGCCTTGGATTAAAGGTCTAATAGTAGAAGAAGACTTAGAAAGGTCAAGGTTGAAGTCGCCCGAGATAATAATTTTCTTATTGAGAGACTTAAATCTAGAAGCATAGCTGATAGATAGTTAATAAACTTGAAAAATATACCCGATGGGGGGCGATATTAAGAAATATAGAAAAAGTTGTCGTTAATTAAAAGTGTTAAAATTTCAATGTCAGGGTTACAGGTGGTGTAGGCGTTGACAGGTGAACAATATAAAGTTTTTAGAATGTAAATTACTCTCCCGCCGCCCCGTTTAGAGGGGCGATGAATAGCTTCAAAGTTATAATTGTTTAAAGAAGGTATGTCGGTCAGAGATTTCGTCCATGTCTCAGTTAAAGAGATAATATGTGGAGCGATTTGCAGGAGACTTAGAGAAGTAAAGAATGCGGTTGGTGAGCGGAGAGACTGCGAATATTCAGACTGAAGAAAAGCAAAGGGGTCGTGGAATTGTTAGCGAGACTATGAATATAGGAATTTAGTTCGTTAGTAGTAGTAAAGTTAGAGAGAGAGACCATGAGGAGAGGACAGGCAGTTGAGGTAGAACAATGAAAGGCGGATAAAAAAACCTCGACAATGTGAGAGGGTGAAAGAGATGAAAATATATAAAAAAGAAAATTACATCATAAAAAAGGATTATATTAATAAAGAATTACATAAAATTTGGAACTATAAAGTTTATGAGACATTGACTAAAGATTGTAAGTCAGTATCAAAACGGATGACAATAATCATGCCAGTAAGGTCCTTGGTTAGGATCCTACCTCCATGTGCCCATACATTACGTAGGCCAAGTATGGTCTTAACCGCGCATAGTAACCGGTAACTTACAGCAGTTAAATCCTCGGCGATATGAACAGGAAGACCTCTGTGCATCTTTCTATTTCTAATCACAGAGTCTTTGAAGGTGGGAGACGAGAACTGAAGCAAAATCGGGCGAGTCTTCATGGACGAGCGGGGGCCGATTCTATGAGCGGAAAGAATAGATGATCGGTCGAGTTGAACATCGAGCTTGGTGGAGAATAGGTTTAAACAGGCGGCAATAATGATTTCGGATGGAGATTCAGTTAGGCCATAAATTCTCACATTGGCCTTTCTGGCATATTGTTCCATATCGTCAATTTGTTGCTGAAGCTGGGAGGATAGAGCTGGAACTGGGATCGGAGGAGGTTGTGGTGCATTGAGCTTGAGATCACTGACCGACGAATCAATGATAACAAGGTGGGAGTGCAACTCGTCGAGGCGAGACTCCGCTGTTGATATTCGGTTAATGAGATCAGATAAAAGAATATCCAGTTTTTGAGAGAAGCGCTAGAATAAAGAGTCAAGTAGTTTATCCAAGGTGGCCGAGTTGGACAGATAATCGGTGATGTAGTTTTCTACGGCAGACCGAGTGGAGTCATCCAGCTGGGAGGGGGTCGGCGAGCTCGTCGTATTATGGCGGGTGTTAGGCTTAAGCGTAGGCAGCTGCTTTACGGTTTTAGGCATGTTAGATTATATGCAATAAACACAGAATCGTCGAAATTTTGGCCAGGAATGAGCAAGTAATATTAAAAATAATCTTGGTACTAATGTAAAGTTAAGTCAATAATGTGTTGTTAAACAAAATCATCTACCTCAGCCGAGAGCGAGATTAGTGGCAACCGTAGGTGTCGGCCATCTTTTATTTAGTTAAACTATTTAATTTAATTTAATAATAACTATGTGTCTTTTAGTGAAACTATTTAATTTATTAATTAATTTACATTGCTGCCTTGGATAAAAATAGTGTTGCTGGCAGAGTGCGTTGCTTTTAGACGTGTTTGGACGCGACCACTGAGAGGTAGTGCATCACAAGATACTGCATTGTTATTCGTATTTCTACCAATAATAAGCCGTAAATTTGTGCTATCTATTATGATGTAACAATGTATTCAGCTTCTTTGCAGAGGCCTTCTCTCTCCAGTGGTCACGGTTTTGAGCATTGCTAAAAGAATGTTCGTTTGATCCAAGCTTGTTCATGCTCTCGGCTAGATTGATCACGTGACTCGAGCAATCCATTTGCACTCCGGGAGCAGTCAGCCGAATTCGCCTTGAGCAGGATCTATGGAAGCAACTGGTCGTTAAACTCCACTGAAAAATGAAGATAAAGTTTCTAACTCCCGATAGGGCGGGTCCTCTATTTAAATATAGAGCTGCATGTATAATATCACCTTCAGTGTATGAAGCGCCAACTATTGTAAGTGTATATTAGTTTCATTTTCAATTTCAATGCAGCCGGAATTATTGATATACTACTGCCAAAATTAGTGTATTCTACACAATTTTAAATAAATAATTGATAAACCAACTGTAGAATGCATTAATAAGCTCACTATTAATTTTGGGTATCAACAATATAAGTAAAATAACTTTACAAATTATGGAATTCAGATCACGCTAGGTGCCGCATACATCGCAGAAAGTGTATTCGACCTATTCGGCTCTTAGCATGATCTGAATTCCCAAGCTCCCCTTAACAATTGAAAATGATTGGAGTTGAACGACCATTAACTGCTATAGTCTCTGGTGCTGAGCCATAGCAACACCTCCTAAATAGAAAGCCTCTGCACGGAAACGTCATACATTGTTACATCATCATAATAGTGCATTGTTATTCGTATTTCTACCAATAATAAGCCCTGAATTTGCACTACTATGATGATGTAACAATGTATGACGGTTTCCGTGCAGAGGCTTTCTCTTTAGGAGGTGTTGGTCATAGCCTACAACAATAAAGGAAAGCCTGTACAATCATCACCTCCAAAAAAGAAAGCCAAACAATTGACACGCCATACATTGTAACATTATTATCAGTCGACCAAATTTATCGCTTATTATTGGCAAAAAATAAGTTTAACAATGATCGAAATATCATGATGTAACAATGTATGACGTGTCATTTGTTTGGTTTTCTTTCTGGAAGGTGTTGGTACAGTCAACCAAAGAAAATAACCCACACGATTTAATATTTAGTATTAAATTTCATGCTATTGTGTTGTTTTAATAGCATTTAAATTATGATTATTTAAATTTATTAATCCTATTAATGTTAACTCTAAATATATTATTAAATTTTTAAAAATAAATAAATATTGAAATGATAAGACTTAGACTAAAATTCAAGTGTGGATTATTTCCCTTTGACGACTGTACTATAGTGCTGCAAAAACTGATAAAAAAATGTGCAGTTAATTGGCGAGCTCCGTCTCCAGTTAAATATAACGACCAAAATGCTTCTTGAAATTAGAAAAATGATTTATGATATTATTAAGAATTGGGCAGGTAACATAATTATGTTAAAGTAAATTAAATGAGATCAGAGGTGCGCTAGGTCGATTTAATTTATTGAAAAATATTTTTGAAGTTCATTTTGCAATACAGTTTGAAACTCTCTATAATAGATATAAAATATCTACTTTTTCCCCCTATAACGAAGTTTAACTTTGGTCCCTAATCTAAATAAACATGTAAATCTTGAGTATTAAACCATATTTCTTTTAAACAAATTTCCGTATAACAAATTTCTAGGGTGTGGCCAATGATTTCGTTATAAGGAAGCTCGAAGTGTATCAAGTTAAGGTGGATCATCAAGTTAAGGTGGGTCGGAAATTTTCTTCTGTGAACCCGCGATTAATAAACACTCCAATACAATAATAAAATGTGGCAAAATATCTTGTTGGGATCCTCATAAGATAATAAACCACTATCCACAGCATAGCTGTAAGATCATTATCAGTAAAAGGGCAGTAAAGCGAGAAGGTTATTCTTGAAAATATCGCATCATTGCAACAATAGAGCAACGAGCTATTAGGCAAGTTTTCCTTACCTTTGTACGCTATGGCTAAGTAGACTTCTAAAAAATTAGGATGTCTATTCTTTCCATGAGCCGATTTTGACCATATATAGCCTATATGTTGCTCCATGGTACGCTCAAGTTACCTGTGAAAAACCAATGAAGATTCGTCAAGTAGTTTTGAAGATTAGCTTGTTCAAACAGATAAAGAGTCAGACAAAAATTTTAAAAATTGTCTTATTGCATTCCGTTATATATCCTACATCAGCCGCAATCAGATTAAAGATAATATTTAAATGAACAGATACAACGGTTATACAGTTTTAATATATGTATAGAAGGTAGATTTGTGCTTGTCATTCGAAATTAAACAGCAATTTGATTATCGATTCATTAATGTCTTATTGAAATATATGTGACGTGTCACCCAGTAGCGTAGATAATGGGGTGGGGGGAGACAAGGAGGTACATTTTCCTAGGGCGCAGCATTTACAAAACGCCAAATTGATATTTTATAATTACGAATCTATTTCAGAATCTAATGTTTCCCCCTCATAAATGTACGTCACGTTTCATTCAGAAATGTAACATTTTTGGACCATGCCCCCCCCCCCTTCTTGGGTTGGTAAGAAACAGCCTTATGACAACTAGCACTCAAAAGGATGACTAGTCAGGGGTTCGGGGCATGATTGACCGAGGGAACAAAGATTCATACAGATTTACTTAAAAAGACAATAACTGATAATTTATTGCCACTTACTAAATACATGGCTTACTACAAATTGCTCAATTCCTATTGGCAACATGGATAATAACCAATTATGCACATAAGATAGAGGGCCCCCTTATTATCTAGAACCTAGCTACAATTCTACCATTGCATTACCTTCCACAGCAAACAGCACGATTCAACAACAAACTCCTGGTCACCAAAAGGCTGAGCGTCATCATTTATCCAAACGTATGGAACTCCCTGGATGGTGTTTCAAAACATTGAGCATCCCCGAATAAAAGCCAACATTAGCGCTTAACCCGCACTGTGTGCTCCCTTTCTAAATTTATAACACAGCAAAGGGAGGAACATTGTGACTCCTTCTTGGCGGATCCTCAACGTTGTCAACACCCGAGCTGCAGTCAATCATCAGCACCGTGTCTTAGCAGCCACTACTGTCGTTCCTAGCGACACTCGCGAACGCGTCATCAGTATCCACCGCTACCAGATCGAGAAGCCCAGGAACGCGTGTCATCTGACTCACGCAACATGTAATTATGTAATGCAGGATATGGGCCAATACTCTACCCTTGGTATAGTTGTGCCCCATATAATAATGCTTGGATCACTAACAATTGCTACTACACATCGTTGAGACATGGAGGCACAATCTGGTTAACTCAGAGTTTATTAAGTCCACCACTTGAACACCCACAAAAAAACATAAATTCTTTCCATGAGAAATGTGCGCACACTGTTATACAATTATGTTTTGAAATGCACACAAACAGGCAGACCACTGGGTTCACCCAAGCATTGCAAAATTGTCTCTGCTGAACTAGCTATACACGGTAAAGAATCCAGCATAGCATTCCATAAGACGCAATATGCTATTAATCAGACTCTATAGGGCTGGCTTGTTGGCGCGGAACAAGAGAAGAAAATGGTTACTCACCGACATGGAGTTCAATTACCCATCAGACCGCACACCGGACGGCTTTTCGGCGTGGCGCACAACCAGCTGGATCGAGCAGAATGAGCGGCGTCCATCACGTTCGAATGCGCGCTGCTGAACTAAGCGCGAAACTCAGTATCACAAAACTTTATAACAGTCAGGCGACACTACAGAGGAAAACACTATATAGTTGCCTACTTTATCAATTTTTCCCCGGAATAATGAAACTACAGTAAACTTCCATAACGCCAATGTCAGACGATCGCCACACCCTTAACGGCTCCTAGGCCTAAGATAAGCCATGCCTGGTCGCACATCAAGAGAACCAAGCCAGACCAATAAAACCCGCTTGACCCCTCAAAATCCGAACAGACACACACACACACACACAGACACACACATAAAATTGTATCACCATCTTTTCTAAGGAACACAAGAATTGCCGGGAGTAGGCCATGATGAAAACAATGCCCTCTCTCCAACAATTACGATCGTTGCCGACACCGAACAGGCAATATAGTTTGCCATTGCAAAACAATATTAATAAAAATCCCTATCATTCCAATTCACGTAAGCCTTGATATTGAAGTGTCCCGTGACTCTTCCTTGTTTTTCACAGCCTGGCTCTGTTTTTTCTTGTCCTTCTTATGTTTTCTGCGTCGGGTCAAAGAAGACTCTGTCCAAGACCCTGTCCCTGTCCGTTGCTCCGGACTCCGAATGAGTTCCTACATCAAAGCTTGTGACGGTCCTTCCCATTTTCCTTGATACATTAACACCTGTGGTTCTCGCCATCGACTTACCAAAACATTCTCCTGTCGTTCCCTACATACAGAAGCAGAACGGCAAAGGAAATCACGAGCCCCTCATCTGCTTTCACAACCATACCATCCACACGTTGCATTGGGTTGCGCCCTGACTGGTTCCTCACGACCAATGTAGTCAGCCATGTTTCCTATATTAATGACAGTGTTGCTGGTCTTATCACATAGGGTATGCATTGCCTGTGCTGGCGTGTCCTTAACAGTCTTTAGATTACCCACTATTTGTACTACTGCACATTCACATGATGTAGAGCGACTGTTGCATCCTGCTGTGGACCTCTAGGTCCCTCACCTGTCTTGGTGTCTACAGAACCATAGGGGTCAGACAAACTGATGCCTTTATTCACACTAGTCTCTGAAGGCATTTTTTAAATAGATAACCTATACCATTACATTGGCCCCTATTACGTCAGCATCTTCACCGTGGTTGTGCACAGAAGCACTACTGTCCACTGTTTACTGCCGGGGCCCTTCCTGCTGACAGAACCAGGGCTCCTCTGTGCCAACACCAAAGCTAATGACAACAAGTGCTTGAGCCTCGTCCCCACAATTATCAGTCTGAACGCCTACCACAGTGCTAACCACCTGAGCAAAGTTTGTCACCATTGGTGCAAATGCCAGAGCCCTTTACATAAATCGCCTCTGCTAACCTGTACCCCTGAATACCAATACTCCAGCCGCATCCCCATTCCTGTTCCGTTTCCAGCCCGTTTCCTGAGACAAATACAGGCAGATACTGCTGCCCCGCACCTACCATCTGCCAATTCATGACATCTCCCATTCCACTTCCGACCATTCCCACTGTCGGATCCTCCATGTCCACGTTACCCATGTAGCTACGAGTACAGTCAGCACAAGGGTTCACTATGGGTGCATCCCTATTCAGCATACATTAGGACCTTGTCAAGTACCCACAGACTCGCAGCCACCCTGTCTTCGCCTACTGCAATTCCCAAATTCCATCCCTACAATCTGGAATCTATCTCGCGCCACCAGTCTCCTTACCTGAAATGGTCCAAACAGGTAATCATCATGACTGGACTTCTGCTAAGAATACGTGACCTGGCATCACGCTTCAACCTCCCTTGCCCATTATATCGCGCCCCTTAGCTTGTGCTCTACCACCATTTCAGCTCCAGATTCCCCAGGTTTCCCTCTCAACAATATTGGCTATATTCCCTTCACTCGACTGCAAGGGCAGCTTTGCATGATAAGGAAAACCATGGTCGCTGTCATCACCCACATATTAGCTGCTACTGCACCTATGCTATTTTCCCAAGTCGACACACTCGCAATCGCCACTTCCAATTCCCGGACTACATTCTCTAAACGCTCAACCAACTCAACAGTTGTCCCACTCACATGGTGCACCATCCTGCGTTTGCCTTATACCACCCATATTGGTGACGCTATGTATGCCCCCCAATACAATTAACAACGCAAACACATTGCTTAAACACACAATGACACCGTGAATCCCTACTCCCTCGATAATGCGGAATTTCAGGATTATCACTCCCCACATTGGGCGCCAAATGTGATGTGTCACCCTCTTCGGTTGGTAAGAAACAGCCTTATTTTGAGAGATAATCTTCGCAGTAATTGTAAACCACTTCTGCGCATGCCTGACTGTTTTTAAAACATTGCCTTATCACGTCAAGGTTTCATGATCATCACTCATTGGCAGTGGTGGAAAACAACCTTGTAAATGAACTAATGTCATTATGTCTGATGACTTCCCAGCATTTGGAAATGCCTGGCGTGCTGTAATGGGTCATATCTAGCCTGAACTTTTATGATCATGGAATGTTATGAAACTTTATGTAAAAATTTAAATAAAATTCCAAATCCAATTAAGAGAGCAGTGGTTCATAAAATATTTAAAACAATCTTAAATGAAATTTGTGAGGAAAAGTTTCAGGTTCTCATTAGTCAGTTTCTAATTCACCTGGATTCAGATTCTGATACAAAGATTTTGGCAACTATTTTGTGATAAATTATACTAAACGTGTAAAGAAACGGCAGGCTGCGTTTAGGATTAAATATAAATATTCATCTTGAATCCGACCATAAAGTACTGAAAGAATGGTACATGGAAGGGAAAAAAGTCAAGAGATTAGATGTCGCATTACATGCATTAATGTTTATTCGAAATAAAGTATGATCGAATTATAAAACTATCCAAGAAAGCACGATCTTATAGAATGGACAGAATACAACAAGCTCACAGTCAGAGCAACGAGATAACTATTTCTTTCTGATAACTTGGAGCATATTGATCAATAGTGGCTAGTCAATTCGTCGCAAACTGCTGACTACTAAAACTGTTGAAAAGGTTAAAGAAAAAGGTGAAACCTATTGTCCACTTCAATATTTACAGAATACGGATCATAATGCTGATCACAATTGTGAAAATGTAAAGAGCTGTGATCAGACTGATAAGATGAAAGATGCATTTCAGTGCTTGAAGAAAATGTCTCTTCCTAATATTGCGTCATTAAAAATCAAAATATAATGAAGAATACTGAAACAATCTCAGGTTTTTGCAACAATCTCAGCCTTCTGAAAAGGAACTTGATTATGTCTCTAAACAGTGTGATAAAATTCTTAAAGTATGCAATTCTTTGAATTTCTATTTACTAGTCTATATTTTGCCATTTTTTCTTTGCAGTTAGACTGTTTTCTTAAATGTCAGCGAATTTATCATATATCATAATCACATTTTTATTTTGATATACCATTCGTATGATCAGTTATAATACGGTTCACATTTTCACAATTGTAATCTGTCATTTTAACAACGAGTGTGTGTGATAATTCATTTAGTCTTTGACTCCGTTTTTCATATTCATTGAATCAATATAAGTGACATAAAGTACATTTAAATTTTATGTGAGAAAATTATAAAACGTGATTCAAGTCGATTTGTGATTAATGTCAAAATTATTGTCTTTATTTCTCTGCTTAAATCGCGGATAAAGTAAAATGTTTCGCTCTTATCCTTGGTTTAAATGCGGGGATTAAATGCATCAGCCATTTCTTTTTCTTTAGAAAAAATTATTCTAACTAAAAAGGCTTAACCTATTTTCATGAAAAATCTACAGAAAAGTAAGTTATAAGCGTCTATATAAATTAGTATCAAAATAAATTGGGAACATAAATATAATATAAAAAACGTAGATATTGCCATGTCTTTTTTATTAACTTACTAGCAGAGGCATCCAGCGTTGCCCGAGATAATTACAGTTGTAGATTAAAGAGAACAACCTCATAAAGTTAAATAATAAATTTTTTCAGTAATTCTACAGTTTCCGTCTATAGAGGAAGCAGTTGTTCAGGTGTTCCCGATGTTCAGATAACTTTTTGTCATCTCTACTCATTCATTCCTTTGCTGGCATTCCAATAGACATGAATTACTGTTATAATCCTTTTAAATATTATTATAGGACATAACATCATATGGTTTTTGGTTTGAAGAGTTGAGTTCATGTATGCTTTATTATCGGTTATGTCATCAACTCTAGCTCGAACGAAGTAACTGCGTCTTCTGTCATCTTTCACTCTTTCTCAATAGTCTGCTAAATCTCCATTACTCCGGTTACGGATCAATATTAAATATTTCTAAGAAAATGTTAACTTTTAAGAAAGGCCTGAACAATAGGAATTCTACGTATTGTTACAAATTCCATTTTGTTTTATAAATCTCAGAGGTAGAATGGAACTATCATTCCTAATGAATTTTACTTATATAACTAACTTTGCCCGGGTCTTTGCTTTTTGTTGTTCTGGCTCTAGGATACATTATCCATCTTCACCTCTAGGGAGCATTACTGGATACTTTAGACTATCTTTTAAAATTTCCCTTGCCAGTCAGTTTCTTTTTTTATACAGGGTGTTTCTGAATTGAGATGATAGAAGAGGTTCTTAGAAGAATATTTTGTTATATGAACAATACTGCATTGAACAATCAAAACACAGCAGGACGCAGTGTGCGTTGGTAGGCCTAGATTACTTTATTTATAACAATTAACAAGCAATCTACTGTAATAACTTTTAAAGTAATTGTTCGCAAAGAAATTTTAAGGTGCACGTGCTTGTTTGTTGAAAAGTCTTAGGACAAACTTCGTCAAGGAGATTCCATGGTATCCAACCCCTTTGTAAAATACTATTAGTTTATATGTAAATGAACTAATCGCATTCTGGGAAATCAGTAGGTACTGATTTGTTCATACAGTAGATTGCTTGTGTTAATTGTTAAAAATAAAATAATCTAGTCTTACCATCGCACACTGTGTCGCGGTGTCATTTGATTGTTCAATGCAGTATTGTAAGTAAACAGAGCGGCGGGGACCCCATGTTCATATGACAAAAAATACTTCTAAGGACCTCGTCTATCATCTGCCAAAAATCTGTACTCAATTCAAAAACACCCTGTATATATAGATTGTATGACAATATTATTAAAGCAACTTATTCTGTTGATGTCCATCCCAAAAACAAATTGATAAAACATTGGATTACTTCTATATTGCATAATTTGATTCTTCTTGATATAATAGCCTATTAAATAGGCTATTAAAATGTTTGCAGAAATCCTTACAATAATCAACTTAAAAATGAATATAGACATTTAGAAATTATGTGTCCAAATGAATAAGATAATCAAAATTTAACTACTATTCAAATAAGATAAATATAGCATCAGGTAATAATAATGAATAATGGAGTTTATAAATGAAATACTCAATAGAAAGACGAAAAGAGCTATGACTCATATTAAAACTGATAATAATATTGATGAATGGAATGAATATTTCATTAAATGCTGCAATGATTTGGAATTAAGGCAATCTTTAGAATATAAATATGTAATGAATGATGCCTCATTTTATCTCACACTAATAACATACCTGTAAGTTTCTAAATTTATTAAAAATTTGAAACCATACACTGGAAAATATTTTGATAATATTACTACTCCATTATTAAAATATATTGCTAAACTTATTTCGAGCCCAATAGTACGTCTTATAAATCTATCATTTACAAAATCATGAAAGTTTTACAAATTTATTAAAGAGATCCATCATTGTTCCAATCTATAAAAGTGGGGATTGAAAAAATTATAGTAATTATCGTCTGATAACTACTATTGGCAAAATTTTTTGAAATGGCAATGAAAAAAAACTTTTATATTTCCTTGACAATTTAAAATTGTCTGGAAATCAATATGATTTTTGTAAAGGTGAAGGTACAAAGCAACTAATTAACTCTTAGATACTAGGATGTTTTTCTTTACCTCCTATCGCTAGGATGGGTGAATTTTCACCCACGAGTTATTTTAAATTTATTTTTCATTATACAGAATCTCTAAAAATTTGACAATAATTTGTAAATATGTATGGGGAATTTTAATATCATATGCAATTTCATTTGGAGGGGGAATAAAATATTTTTTTGTCTATTTCCGCAACAGTGTATTGTTACATTTGTCATCATTTGAAATTTTATTTCAAAAATACAAACTAATTTTACTTAACTTATTTATTTCAGTTTACCTTTATAAGAACTTTAAGACTAAATATATATCGCGGATTATGTAAATTTTTTACAAAAATTCTATTGAGTATCATACGGGGAGGGGGGCTCTATTACACTATTAGGATGGGTGAAAGTTCACCCAACACCATCAAGAATTGCCAAAACTACAATACCAAACGAACTTACTTTCACGTAGGCTTATTCTACAATAAACTATAGGAGATTACCCATAGACACTGTCCTCTTAAAAGAGCAACCATATAGTGGCAACCACTAGAAAATATAGGTGGGTGAAATTTCACCCATCCTAGTATTTAAGGGTTAAATTAATTACTACTACTGTTGTTGAAAATATGGATAAGAATATGATGTGGTGATGATCAAAAACTATTGTTTCCATACGTGAAAATTATATTGTTTTAAATAACATTGTTGAATTAGTTTCAGTAAGAATAGTAATACCAAAGTCGGCACTACGTCACTTGGCATGGTTGAAATTCCATCGGTTTTCGTGACGTATTTTAAAGATGAATTTTATATCTGAGATAACTAAGTAAATACAGTAGAATAAAATGCATTAAAGCCAAACATGGGCCATTTACCTTTTTAATAAATCATTTTAATTAAATATCCTTATTTTTCTTAAATTTATTTTAGCAAGACGTCACAAACTCCAACTGTTTGCATGATGTCAAATTTGCAAAATTTATTACACTAAAGCTATTCAGAATATTACACAACACATACGGATTCTTAAAGAAATACCCTTGAAGTTCATTATGACAGAGTAAAAGATATTCAATATGCTTCCCTGTCGTGACACAGCATGCATCAATGCGGTAGTCGACTTTGTCCCAACGTCCATCAATCCCACGCATCGCTATCATAATGCGTTCTTTGAACTCGTCTAGGTTATAGGGAAGTGATAGGGTAAAGACTTTGTCCTTTACACACCCCCATAAAAAGAAATCACAAGATGTGAGGTCGGAGCTCCATGATGGCCACTTTGCAAGTTCCAGGTAATTGTTTGCTCAACCAATCCACCTCTGTAATTTCTTTTTCTAGGGGTGTGTAAAGCACAAGGTCTTCACCCTATCCCTTCTCCGTGAACTAGACGAGCCGAAAGAATGCATTTATTACGGTAGAGATACGTAGGATTGACGAAGACATGTTAATGCGGGTTTGTGGCAAATTCGACTACAGAGGGGCATATTGATAATTTTTAAGTTTGTCACAATAAATTTCAAAAGTTTTTCTTTAAGACTCTGTATGTCATGTGTCTATATTCTGAACAGCTTTGATGTAATAAATTTTTAAGAGTGTGAAGTTTTTTGTAATCACCCTGTATATTAAAAAATATAAATTATGAATCCTCGTTGAGTCCTTCCATAACAACAAGCTGGTAGCAGAGTGTGGTTGGAGATCCTGGTGTTGCTGCTAAAAAAGGACAATGAAATTTATCAAATAGGTGGAAGCTATCGTTGCATGTATGAGCATCTCAAGAGCATCTCATAAGCAAGGCCTAATCACATTCTAAGAAAAGAAAAGAGTTACGGGGAAAACATAACGAATATGGCTGTATCGATTGGCTTTGGAATTGGATGAATAGAACTGTTAACAGGCAATAATTGTCCATTATGGAGTATGAGAGTAGGAGCTTTATTGAAAATGAAACGTCTATATGATACTTTAACTGACGATGAACAGAATGAAAAGAGGAACATTCAGAAAGTTTAGCCTGATGGAAAAGCTGGTCGCTGCAGAATGTCGAAGTGTATAGGATAATTATTCTATTCTGTCTCTAGAATTAGCTCTAACAGAAAGGAAATTAACAAATGCAAAGGATTTGTGGATTTTACTTAAAAGGCATCACGAAAGAGTACAAAAGCAGAGACGTATACAACTGATAAAAAATTTAGCCAAGATAGAGATGCATGATAAGGAATCTATTGAACAGTATTTACTACATTCACAAGCGATAGCGAATGAAATTTTAGATTTGGGTACCAAAATTGATGAATGTGAATTAATTGGATATACAATTGAAAGTCTACCAAAGAAATATTGTGAGGTGACCATAGTAATATCGTCAAACCCAGACATTTCATATGAAAAAATGAGAGAGATATTGTTACGATTTGAAAGGAAATACATTTCGACTAATGATGAATCTATTAAAGCTTATAAAACTTATGAAAGTAATTACAGGGAAAAAATGTTCTTGTTGCAGCAAATTTGAGCACAAAGTGAAAGAGTGTTAGAGCAGAAAAATAAGGGATTTTGATCAAGATGGAATGAGTGGTATGGATCGGAAAAACACGCTGACCTATCATTCAGAGTAAGGAAGAAACTCCGGAGGAAAAAGACCAGCCTAGAATAACACGTTCGTGTCAAATAAAAGACTAAATTAACCAGAGGTACAAACAATTCTGCTAATGAATGTGCATTAAAACTGGCAGAAGAAAGCAGAGAAGGTCATATTAAAAAGAGTAAACACATGGTGTGAATGTTCGATTTGGCCTGTACTTCACATATGACAAATGAAATGAGTGTGATCAGTGACAGGAAAGCTGAAAGAATAGGTGTGTTAACGACCAAAAATGGAGGAATAATACAAGCAGAGTGTCGATGTAAAATACATGGGCTGTCCGAATTAAGTGATAGTGAATTGAGAAGATTAGAAGATGTGTTGTATGTGCCCCACTTGAGCAGTAACTTGATTTCAGTACCACAATTGAAAAAAAACTAAAAAGGTTCTGCTTGATGACATATGAGCCAGGATATAAGTAATTAGGCACCACTCCTGGCAAAAAGGAGTAAGGCACGTGCAACCCTTTTCTTGGTGTTCAAAGGGTTGAAAGCTGCTAAAAGGTTAAATTTCCATCAATTTTGGATTTTTTTGACGTATTTGATTGGACATTGATTGATTTTATTGAATTTTAATGAGTATTGATTGAGTTTATTGACGGGTATTAACAGGTGTTACATACCAAGTACCCAAAGGGTTCCCTGGAATTTCTTTCCAAGTGACCAACGGGTTGACAAAGGGGTTGACAGGTTTTTGATGGATAGTGGGTGTGGTTAATGATGGATGTTTTTTTTTTTTGCATTCGGCCTTATCTCCATAGAAAAGGGTTATCCATAGAAATTTGGGTAGGGGTTGTTAATAAAATATGGTCTGTCGCATTCGTTTTTACCTATTTACTATTTTTCTATTGTGTTAAGAATCACCAAACTTTTTAATTTTTACGTTAAATACTCTTCCTAATTAATATTATTTTTTCATTGTGCTAACCAGTACTTACTGTTCAGGTTACCAAAGGGTTTTCATTGTTTTTTTTATTTCGCACCTTCTATTTATCTTCTTTTTAAATACCCATGCTCGCATCCATTACTTTTTATTTTATTTACCAGACATGGAACAAATATGTTTTCAACCTAAAAACCCTGCAGGGTTTGGTGGTGTTTGTGCTGGTTTAGCTATACATGCAAACCAGTCAGAAAAAGAAACACGTGATTCGCTAAGTGGTATTCCACCTAATATGTTACATAAACCTATTAGGGTCGCAGAATTTTTCCTTCCATTTTTCAATTGAAAAATCATTACCTATGCATGGAGACGCTTCTCCAGTTAATAATTATTATTATTTAGATCTAAGCAGTTTGTCAAAGCAGAATGATGGGTATATATTTCTTCTTACATGCATCGATATGCTCTAACGTTTTGCTTGGGTTGTGCCTTTAAAATCCAAGATAAGTCCGGAGTTTCAAAAAGCTTTTCAAAAAATCTTTACAGAAGGGCAGGTTCTTCTGAAAATTATTAGTGATAAAGGGTAAAAATTTCTAAATAAACACATTCAAGATTATTTTAGATGACTCAATATTATATTCTTAGTGACAGAGTCAGATTTAAAACCAGCTACGGCTGAATGTTTTAACCATAACTTAAAGGGGCGATTGCATAGGTTTTTAACTTATTCCAATAAACAATGTTACATCGACGTCTTACCTGCTCTTGTTGAAAGCTATAACAATTGTGTTCACAGATCCTTAGGTATTGCACCTGTTGATGTGAACGCTCGTAATGCATTGCCTTGTGGCTGAAGCAATGTCTTTATTACAATTTGGCACCCCATATGACACCGATAATAAAAATTGGTGACGTAGTACGCATTCCAAGAGTTAAAAATATATGTGAGTAAGGTTATTTACCGAATTGGACAGAGGAAGTGTTTTCGGTGTCAAAAATTATATTGCAAAAAACCCGTAGTGTATAAAATTCAAGATTATAATGGCAATGAGATTGCAGGTGTGTTTACGAGCAAGAACTACAACGAGAAAAAACCCTGAAGTTTTTGTCATCGAAAAGTTATTGAGATGGAGAAGGAGAGGGGGATATGCCTGAAACACTCATTAAATGGCGCAATTACCCCGACACTATGAATAGTTGGGTACGCGAAAATGGTCTTTTAAACCTATGACAAGCTATTGCACTCATCAGTTTCGCAGTTAATTTCGTCAACATGTATGAAGAGTCCAATTTCTACGTAATACATTTTCATTCTTTCGAGTACTGCCTTTGACGGGCATACACTGCTTTAATCCAGTGCTGATCATGTAGCAGAAGGATGTTACCTGTAGGGATATCAGCTGGCAGGGAAATAGAAGAGAGCCACGCGACCCCAGTAGAAGAAGGATTAGATACCTCGATTTAACAAACACGCCCTTCCACCAGTACATTTCTGGATATACGATTTTTTCTTGTTTACATCTAAAGGTGGGAAGAGCTATCCTACTCATAATACATCTATTGTATTTTTAAGTTCTTTAACACTAATTTCTCTTTTTTTAACACGAAAAATTGCGTCGAGTTCTTTTCTGGCGTCTATCTGCATTAGGTTTAACACACTCTCAGGAAACAACATTCTTTCCTTCAATGGAAGTTTACATAAATGCGTAGTTTGGAAATTTTTTTCTTTGTCTGAGAGCGGAGGCTTTAATTTGTGTATTTTTAATATAATTTTACGTTTTAAGAGGAGTTATTGACCTCAAAGTCTGATAAAATATGTTTTATTTGGGTTGAAACGCTTGGCCATTTGTGGGATAGAAAATTTGCCTTTAACTCTTTTTACAGTGAACTGGGAGGACTCGCCACACAAATGGTTTATTCAAGATTTTACTGCCAGAATCTGTCTTATTTAGAAACTTTTAAGTTTGTCAGATGAGATGTTACATTATATTTATTAAGGTCTCGCTTTGATGGCTCAGTAGGTGACTCACCCTCAGACCGATAGCAGGACTCTCCACGAATATTGGAATAATAAACCACAAGCTGGATAATGGGTTTACTGTATAAACCATTTAGGCAAAGCCGAGAGAGGTGTAAAGGTTCAGACCTTGCACGGATATTATTCGTCACTACGAATCATTCATAAGTTATTAATGCATATTTATTTATTTATTATGCATTTGGGAACATTTATTAAATTGTTTTTCTGTTGACATTTACTAACAGCAGTTTATGCTGTAGCTGGAAGCATCTGATATTGAACGTTTTCCAAAACGAGTTGAGCTTTCTGTATTTTTGAGAAAGCCAGAATTTTAATAGAGATCCTTTGAAATCTCTTTGTTCAGTTGTTGAGAAATTTTATGGCCTCGAGTGAAGCATGACTAATGGTTGCTTTCTCTTTCTTTCGCAACTTCGCCTATTTTACTAGGAAAGGAGCGCTTTTTCCCCTCTTTCTAACTGTCATATCAATGTCTTTTGTCGTTGTCCAGTCTTATTGAAAGCGGGTCAAGCCATTTGGTTTTTTGCGAGCAGTTACTCTAAGAATAGAAAATTTCCCCTACCGTCCACGACTAGTTCAGACTTTCGTTGACAACCTTATTGCTTTTTGGCATTTCTCTGAAAGCTTCTGGATCCTAACAGGTGGCCGTGAATCATAAAAGTTCCTGATGTGGAGGCGGAATAAATGTTCCTGAAGGTGAGGCGGATTGATCCGGTTGATCCGGGTTTGAAGCATCTTAGATGACCCACGTGATGTCACCTGATCGCCCATTCGTCATATGTTCGATTCTTGGTCGTACGAGGAGAATGATCTTGGCTTTTGCACTGTCAGGTTGTTCCAGCAGCTTTTTTCTGATTCTTGCCCTTTTCTTGTAGGCAGTCGCGATCGTTAGCGTCTATGAATAGGACTTGCTTATCTCGGTTGGCTGCAGAACCCACTGATTTCAAATGTCCTGTTTCGCACCGCCTGCATGAGGAGGAACACCTAAATTTTTATTTAAAGTTTCCTTAATTTAAGTTGGTAAAATCAGTTTTTCTTTTCTTCTTGCTCAATTTAACGAGGTTTCTGTAATGTTCATTTTCCATCGTGGTCCCCCCGCGTTAACAATGCTTTTGTCCTGTAAATTGACCAATTGACAAAAGTGTAAATCCACCTATTTGGGTGCATTTCGGTGCAAATCATGAAAGTTTGGCAAAAAGTGTGCAGTTCTTGTGCCTTTTCTTGAGATGCCCTGCCGCTGTATTCTGACAAGAGATGATCAAAAATGATGTCCTGCCACGCCTGTTATAAAGACAACATAATGCTGATGTTGCTGTTCAATTTTGAGTACGTGAGTTATAGACCTTGATTTTTAGTCCCTCACCATTTTAAAGCGTATTTCTTTGTATTATATTTTATGGGGTTTGATTGCCATTATTATGTTCTACTTGATTCAATTGTTTATTTAACTGAGTTTTCATTTTGTTAAAGCTATGCATAAGTTTAACAATTTGTTTTATCTTTTGAGGCGTACATTTCATGAGTTACTCTTATAATGATTATTTCCTGCATTTTACTTGATGCCCATATTATAGAGATTCTTTTATCTAGATTAGATCAATAGTTTCCATTATTATTCATTTTTATGACCCTGGTAGAGAGGTCGAAGGTTATTTACATATCATTTGCTTTAATTGTTTCTGATATGAATAAATTTATTTATCATTATGTTACACTAAGATTTTAAGTGTATCTTTCTTTTTTTGATCTTTTCCTGGGCATGCCTGTTGAGCAAAGAATCTTAGTATGGTTTTCATATAAAAATCTTAACCACTCTTTTGGCCACCATCATTCAAAATTTTGCCTTTAGGCAATGGCACATTCACGACTGCAAAACTTAAAATTTACATTAGAGGCTCAACGACGGGCTCACGGTTGATGCTTTTCTATTAAGGAGCCAAAACAAAAAGCTGTCTGTACAGCTCCTACAGATTATTCTCGTTTCTCATGCTATATGTGAATCAAACTTTCCCTACACCTGATTACTTTCCATTAAGCAAAAAAGTCTTTGGCACAATTCAATTCGCAGTGCATTCACTACATTTTTCTTATCGTTTTTAGCTGGCAAAACGGTTGTAAAATTATATTTCCTTCAGAAGCAGTTGTAGAGCTCAGACACTTCTGTCTTTCTCTCTCCATATCATTTGAGCCCAGCAGCTATTTTACGTTATTATTTAAGTCAGAAAGGCCGAGAGATACCTGTATTCAAAGGAGCAGCGTTTCAACATGGTAGTGGGTTTAAGGATCTGTATTCACAAATCTTTTGCGGCTTGCGACGCCATTACTAAAGACAGCTGCCAAAAGTTCTTGGTAAGCATGCTCTAAAAGGTGGTGCGTCAGTCTTAAATGATGTTATGCAGAGTCAAAGTATCAAACATTTGTTTGCATCACGCATGAAAGCAGCAGGTGGCAGCGCTTTACAGGAAATGGGTTCCAGGATTCAGAAAGGTAGAGGCAGATATCAGGTTAAAATATAAAGTTCTTCAATTGCTGCTCAGTCATCAGGCAAAAGACCGAGAGTTCACAGTTTGGATGCATTCCTGCTGAGAGAAAAGAATAGAAGACAGAAAACGTTTCGATCAGCAACGTTAAAAAGTCTACGAGGCGAAAGAAGAATAAGAAGAGAAATAGGAAGAAGTCGAAGAGAACTTTACACACAGGTCCTTTATCATCTGTCTTCGTCTAAAGCATTAACATGGCGTCTCTATGCAAGAGCATAGCTCAGAATGCGTAAACAGTGACTTGGATATTTCTTGATTCCCCATAGGAGTGGTCCACAAGAGAGGCGGCATGTGTTACCAAACGAACGCCATCATAAACCAAGACAGACCTACTGAATTCTTTGTTCCTGGTTTAACTGACTTTTCTATCGATCTAGATCGAACTACACTCAATTTAGAAGTCGTTATCACTAAAGGTGATGCACCTATTCCACCTGGTGATAAAACGTTTCCAGTGAATCTAATCCTTCACTCATTACTCTCACAAATCCATTGTTATCTGGGCGATACAGTCGTTAGCCATAGCAATAACTTTTATCCGTATAGAGCTTATTTAGAAACGCTTCTGAATTATGGAGTTTTGCACGGGTTGCTAAATCAACTTAGTTAAAGACACATCTGGGAAAACGGATAGCATAGATGATACAAATTTGGTTTTTAAATGACGCAAAAGTCTCGCGTGTAATAGAGTTTATTACTTAGAAGGTCCTATACATCTGGATATATTTCTTCAGAGTCGTTTGCTGCTAAATTCGTTGGATTTTCGTCTAAGGTTTTACAAAAGTAAACCGGCCCTCGGTCTAATATCAGACGCAGCCAACCCTGATTATAGAATAACAATTCGAAAAGCTACACCTAATGTGGAGTGCGTTAAAATCAACACATCTACAGTATTAGTAAATGCAAAGACACTGCAAACAACTAATGCATTTTATCCAATTAACAGAGTGGAAATGTGTTGATCAAATATTGGAACAAGTATTAATCTCGTCATCCAAAATTTAATCACAGGCCAACTTCCTACGCGATTAATATTCGCATTCGTTACGAGTGAAGCGCAAAATGGAACTTACAAGGTGAATCCATTTAACTTACAACATTTCAACCTCTCATATTTCTCACTATTGATTGATTCCCCAGTTTATCATCTCAACCTCTAACACCTGCATTCTCCGTGGATTCGTACATACGTGAGTTTGTTCATTCGTTGAAGGCACTTGGCTTTTGGAAAGAAGACAGAGACATTGATGTGACTCAGGCTGATTACAGTTCTGGTTTTACATATCTTGCCTACGAATAAAACGGAATTCGTAATTATTATAACGACCATTTTAATGTGATACATAATGGAATGCTTAGTGTTGAAGTGCATTTTTCACAAACTTTGTTGGAATCTGTGAACATCATTGCCTATTGTCAATATCAGAACTTACTCAAAATCAGTAGAGACCGTTCTGTGACCTTTTTCATAAGTTCATGTACAAGCAGGCTGAAAATTGGGTCTACAATTCCAAACTAGTACAACATCTATCTGCTGCTACATGTAGTCATCATTGTATGCACTTCCTAAAATTTGCAACCCGAGGACATTCATGCACGACATCATTCACTGTACTGATTTCAGCAACTCATGTATTGTAATGTGTCTTGATTGATTTTCTATTTGTAAATAAATTTACCTTCGCCTGACAAGGGCTAAACGAATTTACTGTGCTATTTATTTTTGTTGTTGTATCATAGAATTTTAGTATTCATTTTTTGGGGGTATAGTTTACCATTTTATATTTAGAAAAGCTTTAAGCGGGGTTTAATTAATAAAACTTCCACGCTTAGTTTTAGGTAATTTTTTAATTTTACTACGTCCCAGCCTGTTTAATAGTTATCTAAAGGGGGGGAGCATTACATGTTTTTATGTTTATTGTTTCTTACAAGTTTTTTTACGTTTATTGACCCTTACAAGTTTTTTTATGTTTATTGACCCTTACAATTTTTTTACGTTTATTGACCCTTACAAGCTTTTTTACTTTTAATGACCCTTACAAGCTTTTTTACGTTTAAGAGACCCTGCACAGAGTAAGTCTTACTTTACTAGTTCTGATTTGGTTTATAGCACTAATTACAAATCTAGTTTAAGTTTTACGTTTGGCTCTTGTTTGGAGTATTTTGGGTGATGTTTGACATTTAATTTGATATCATTATTTGTTAATTTTGTTACCTTTTCTCTCTTTCTGGTGCTTTTCTTTTCTCAGGTTCCCATGGATCCGAATGAATTGAATACCTTGGTTGCGATGCTGTTTCAGCGTCGATGCCCTGCCAATTTATTGCAGAATCGAGTATTAAATGAAATAAAAAAATCGAATTGGCTTTCGAGTAATTCCGGCCGGGGTAACTTTGTCTAGAGCCATTGAGACTTGTTTAAGAGAAATTCAGGAGCTAGAACCTACTCCTGATGTGATTGTTTGGCGAGATATGAATGTGGATGAATTTTGTATAAATAGTTGGGTAGGTTTACTTTATCGTCAGATCAGTCGCTATGGGAAATTGTAAATCAAAACCTTATAGTTCAGCACCAAATAAAACAAGAGCTTTTGCGTGAGAAAACGAATGATTTAGAGAAGTTCGTTAGACGTTTCTCCTTACCTAGGTATGATGGATATATGAATATCGAAGAGTATCTATTGGATTTTGAGAATACAGCGCACGTGCGGGAGGTACCTCTACATCTTCTTAAAATAATTTTTCTTAATTTGGTGATTGACCATCTAGCAAAGTGGGTCTGGGAGTTTCTTACTCCGAGTAAATAATTTTTTTCGTGAGGAGGGGTGGAATGTAATGCCTCAAGTTTTTTAAGCGGAATCTTGTCCCTGAATCTTGAATCTTGTTTTTTAAGGTTCTCCGTGTTCGATATAAGTGGTAAAAAATAATAAAAACGAGTATGTCAGGGCTTGTTCTTTAATTTGTGGTAATGGGGCTTTAGGTAATAAGTTACGGTCTGTTTAGAGTTTAGTCTTATCGAAATTTCACTAGAGGGAGAGAAACCAAATTTTATTTACTTTAAGCTCTTGTTCTTTATAAATTTTTCTCATGGAATTTTGTCATTTTATTTATTTGTAATTTTATTTTATTTCAGGTCGCTGTTTTTTTTCCATCTGATAAGTTATTTTTGATGTATTTATTTCTTAGTTTTGATCTGTATGTTTTGAGTTTTGTTATCTGTATTGTTGTATTTAAGCCCTAATCGGTTATTTTTGGTTAATTATCATTTTTATTATATTATTTCGAAGCAGTTCACGAACCACATGCATTTATTTTATTATCTGTAGTTAATTTTTGTTAACAATGTTTCTACCGTAACTGATTTGGTCAGTTACTTCGTTGAAAGCCATGCGAGATTGAGCGTGAATCATGACAAGCATTGCGTGAAAACTAAAGGCATTGTTTACCGAACTTAGTTGGGACCCCGCCAAGGCAACAACTCCTCCAGATTTAAGCCTTAGAGTCTGGCTTGGAACCTATCAAAGATGTTATCCACCTCCATGCCAGAGCAAAGCAAGGTTGCTAGCGAGATTTGAGTTACTTCTACCAGCTCGGAGAAGATGGAAGGATCACCTCCGACCTGCTCCGCTGAGGGCTCTGACCCTGATGACTGATTGATCATATAGAATATGGACCCATTATTAGCTACTGCAGAGGACATAGGTTGCTTATGTTCAATAACGACCTGAAGACTCCTCGAAGACTATGACCAGTAATTTTTATATTTGCTCCATTTTATTTATGTAACTTTTTACTATCCAAACAGGGTTACAGTAGACCTCTTATACAAAAGGTCTGCACGACGCCTTCCTATGTAGCGTTCGATTATAATTGCAATAGAAGATTATGGAACCAGCACGTGACTCAACAACAGAATTCAGCTCGGGAGTTTTGACCGTCGACTCTCCATGATAGGACTGAAGGGTGACTCTGCCTTTCTTCATGAAGAAAATCCGTGGTTAATAATATAGACATTGGTTTATTTATTTTTGGATTTTGAGTTAAACTTGAATATTGGTTAAGCTTGTTATTGTGTGCATGATTTTGTATAATAATTGTGGTAATATTTCATATGAAATGTTATTCATATTAGTGTAGTTATTATTTTTACTGGCAACCGGAACGAGATTTATGCACCGTACGCAGCGCCGAAGCTGACTTAGGAGTGGCCTGCCGGATTTCAGCTCAGAGAATTCTTCTTATCCTTGGTTAAGTTTAGATGTTTTATTTGGATTAGTCAGCCAGTTAAAATTGGCGGCTTGAGTAATTGATGAGTTACATTAACGGTAAAGGATGATTAGCCCCTCCAGAGTTAACGTAATTTCGTTTAATTTAATCTGAGTCAATTCCGTATGTCTCTCTTGAAATTAGAATATTGCCTTAGTATCAGATTGTCCTTTTTTTCTTTGATACCTCTTGTGCTTGTCATTTTTTTTTACTTTGCTCTTGTCTGTGGTAAGTTCCACAGACTAAATCTGCGGTGCGGAAAAAATGTCACTTTGACTTGTACCATTTTAGAAATCGAGCCAGAGAACTGCTCCTTATTGTGAATCCAAAAGGAGAACGTAGAAGAAATATGTTTGCCTTGTTATTTATCTTATTGATTTTCGCAGCTCATGTATTGTAATGTGTCTTGATTGATTTTCTATTTGTAAATAAATCTTTGCCTGACAAGTGCTAAACTTATTAACTGTGCTAATTATTCTTGTTGTTCTATCATAGAATTTTAGTATTCATTTTTTTGGGGTATATTTTCCATCTAATATTTAAGAAAGCTTTAGGCGGGGTTTAATTAATAAAACTTTCACGCTTAGTTTTAAGTAATTTTTTGGTTTTGCTACGTCTCAGCCTGTTTAATAGTTACCTAAAGGGGGGAGCGTTACATAGAGAGAGAAACGTACATAATGAGGTTTTATCGGCTCTTATTTTATCATTTCAGATTGTCTGATATATTACTTGCTATAATTAATCATTGACAATTTAAGAGTGTTATTAGCAGTGGACAGCAAAGTCTCCTATCTACATATATTTAAATATTACAATAATTTATATGGTATCGAATGAATCCTGGTGTGTTGTTACATCTACGTTTAATTATACCACTGTTAAAACTCCTTCCCCTCCCCTCCTGTGAATGATACACTGGATTTACAATTAATTCTCTTGGAACATCCATCTCCTGAAGCGTTTTTAAAAACCAATATCAAGACTTTGCATCATGGGCTTACTTGCTTTCTAACAATAGAAACAAAGATAGACTAAATAGCAAGCTTGGTTATTAATTTAATTTAACAACTACGTGTTTCATGGGAACCACATCTTCAGAGGAGGTTACAACTACGATTTCCTGGTAGTTGTATCCTACCCTGAAGATGTGGTTTCCACGAAATGTGTAGGTGTTAAATTAAATTATTACAAAACATGCTATTTAGTTTGTCTTTGTTTCTATTTTATAAAACGTCTTTGTCCAATAGGAGGGTCTTTCTGATTGGCTGACGGGGAAACTGCGTCTTCGATGAAGTTTGAAATGTGTGAACCCCGTAGAATCATCCTGTCGATTTTTACTGCTCCTTGTGAATACCAGGTTATGAATTCAGGTAAGTTATGTAAAAATTTTTATAGACGTTTTTGTCGCTAAGTTTGACCAGGAAGAACGGATAATGGTTTATCATCGTCATCATCAAATATAGGGCTTGGTATTGGTATTCCCGATGGCGTTCACTGAATGTCAGGCGTGTAAAACAGTTGCTGAGGAATTTGGCGAATCAGGTGAAGACGATAATGGCGATAATTGTTCAGAGGGAGTTCTTTGTTGCGTTCGATTTTGTTCTTTCTGATCAACATCTTCACGTTTAAATTCGTACAGATATCCATGTAATGTGTCGAGATAATATTTTAGTTTTTGATGCATGTTCATATTATGAGAATTTAAAAGTTTCGTTCATCTGTTATCCAGTCATATTCCCTGCTCTGATGTCTTTGTTTCACTGCGTTTGACATGCGGTACAGCATTAGTGTTAGGTTTATTCGTAGTAAAAGTTGTTGATAAAGGATTTATTATTCTTTGGTGTTCATGTGATGGTAATATGTATTTCTGCATATTTAAGTAATAATTTATTTAATATCGGACCTGCAACACTGCCTAATAATAATGGCAAAAAGAATCCACCACGGTGTTGAATCACATAAGCTTTTTTAGAATGTAATGAAATTTTTTCATGTGCTAGACCTTTTATCTTCCTCAAATGCTTTTTTACTTGCGGTGTCCATGTGACTTTATGATATAAGATGTTATGGCAAATTTCACAAAGATATATAACTTGTTTTAACGATGCATGTTGTAGTAATTTTTTTTCATTCTTTTGGGCTAGCATTTTTTAATGCTCCGATGAAATGACGATGCTTTTCAATTAATGGAATCTTGACTGTTTACCCCGGTGAATGCTTGATAAAAAATAATAACCATTGTCATTTAAACATGCGTTTTCTTTGCATATAAGGTAATAGGTTTTTACAAGCGGGAAAATTGTACACTGTAGTCTAATTATGTCAAGACAGCTTTGTGTTAAATATAATGATAAATAACTATGAGGTTTTTGCGTTGAATCTTTAAATGCTTCTATAAGTAAGGAACCATAACCTGTTTATGAAGCAAGAGTATTTATCTCACCAACATTTCGAGGTGATTTTAACGGAAAAATATACTGAGTATTTAAACTTATAGTACGAATGATTTTTTGATTGTGCCAATATATTTTGAGTTAATAATAAAACGGAGAAAATCGAGATGGTGACTGTATTCTGTAAAAATCTTTTAATAACTTCAGCATTTTGTATTTCATTTATTAAATCATCCAAAATTAACAATGCATGTACAGGTATTCATTCTTGAATCATTTTCTCATCGAGAATACTTGCATAAAATGTAATCTTGGATAGATTTAAATTTTTCACAGCAGGTGGAATTAATGCTCTGTAACAGTATATTATTTCCGTGTGAGGTGGGTCCATCATTTCATCTCTATACTTTAACAAATTTAACACAATAGTTGTCTTCCCACTTCCAGAACAGCAGACTATTAAAGCCGAAAAGTATTGTGTGAACTTTGCCAAGGTATTTCGCTCCATGATGTAAATAACGCACATAGAGCCAAGTTCCTTCTGTTGCTCACAATTCATCAGACTTTTATTAAATGACATGAATGTAAGTTTTAAATTGAATTAATTTTTAAAATCTTAATTAGTTTAATATGTTTTGTTAATATATAATAAGTAATAGAAAATTTTTTTGATTTTTTTTTTAATTTAAAAAAAATTAGAAAGAATGCAAATGACAAGGGAATAAATGTATATATAAAATTTATTTGAATTTTGAAATTAAATACAAGAGAAGTAATATAATATGATGAAAGTTAAATAATTTAATAACTACAAAGATTTGAATGTTAAAAATTAAATACAGAAGTTAAGTGAATAAAAATGGATAATACAATAAATACAAACTTTAGGTAATGGAATAAGTTAATCTAATATTATGAAAGTAAATTATTTGATAAATTACAAAAATATTAATGTTAAAAATTAAATCCAGAGGCTAAGTGAATAAAAATAAATAATAAAATAAATACAAACATTAGGTCATGGA
>JAHWFO010117712.1:61326-79240 GCA_023313115.1 Rhysida immarginata | reverse complement strand
ATTAAATCCAGAGGCTAAGTGAATAAAAATAAATAATAGAATAAATACAAACATTAGGTCATGGAGTAAATTAATAAAATATTATGAAAGTAAATAATTTAATAGATACAAATATTTGAATGCTAAAAAATAGAATAGAAAATTGACGACTAGAGACTTAAATACTTTTGATAAAACACAAATTTTGAATGAAATACAAAAGTTATAATAGATTAGAACATTAGGGACTAGAATAGTTGTAAATATTTACAAACGAAAAGTGAATGTAGGATATATAATAAAGTATATAAAATAATAAATAAAAATATTTGCAATTATTTTTTACAATATCCTATGGGCAATTAATAACTAATATACCCATAAGGGTAAGTAACAGCAAGGTCTCCGTCTCCTACAAACCTTTTCTCATTGGTGCATCGGTAAGTTTTTAAAAGTGGTTTATTAAAAATTGTGGCTTTATTCTTATTGCGCACCAGATTAAATAAAAAGGGGACTCGGAAGGAGGAGATCTTACTCAAACCCATGGCTCTTCGATTGCAGCTGGTGTTAGAATCTTGTTTGCACTAAATGTGAGCATCATGCCACTTAACTTTAAGTTCGGTTGTGCCGATCGAGTATTGCAAACAATAATTCTTAGCCCCAGCTACAATCAATTTTCATATATATATATTTAGTCCATCTCTTGAAAGAATTTCATCCGAAAGTTCACTCAAATTTCTCTCTCTGGGTAATAATTCACGGCCGATTTCGTCGAGAAATTTGACACTATCTATATCCGAATATTTTAAATTTTTACCAATTATACCCATGACGCGGTACAACTCCATCCGGCCATAACACGTCACTAATGATTGGAAATTAAATCAGTACTTTCAAAAACCAGAATTTCTCATATTTTCACTTTCTTGAAAGGATATTTAAATATTTTATATTGTTTTTTTATATTCCTTTCTTTTGTTTTTCCATGTCAGTGCTATAACTACGTTCCCTATCATGTGCATAGTAGGATGGGTTTACTTGCACGTCAGGAGTAAAATTTCGTCAGAGACAATGTCGAAGACCGTGACTTCGATAGTGGGCTTGTTGAATAGCCTGTAAAACTCTGCATAGCTATCGACAAACAATGTGTTTTTTTTTCTTTCACTAAAACCCAGATAACCCCAGCAGCTATTTAACACTAGTTTACTAATGCTACGCAGACCTGGAGTTGTTTGAAATTTTCCGGAAACCAGCATGATCCCCTCTCACTCACAGACATGGTTGACAAATGCCTGGCGCTTGCTCGGCGTATTAGTGGAAGAAGGCCAACAGAGGCTTCGATTTTTCCCCCTATTAAGGCATTGACATACTCACTAAAGAAGTGCTTTTCCCCAGTAAGCTTGTCATAGACAAAGCATTCTTTATAATGCGGTACTTTGAAAATTAAAACAACTGTATAGCTTTCCTCGAGTACTCTGTAATCCTCAGGCGTGCACCATGAACCTGTTAACGCCCTCTCTTCCTCGTTGTGTTGACACAATTCAGCTGATTGAGTTTCAGCACAAATCATGCATAGAGGGAAGAATAGATGCCCTGCACATATGTAGGGTAGAACTGGAAAAGGCATTAGGGGCCGGGTTAAAATAGACCGTGATGACTCCCGGCTGTTTGCTTGTTTATTAAGGGTTGCAAAGGTTATGTAGAGATGTAAAATGTAAATAGGAGAGACGCTTTTTTTCTGTGGATTCTGTAATACCGCCTGAAAAATTCTCGGTGCGTCCTCCATAGATGGCATTACAGGGCAATGGTCTCTGTTCTACTTTAAATGTTTGCAGAATTCAGCGATTTCTTTATTATGTTTCAACTCATTCACATACTGGCATTCCCATAACACAAAAAAATGTAGTCCTGTTTTTGAAAAGCAAGTCTTTCTAGTGTATGCTGATAATTTTCTGCATTAGTCATGTTGGGATTAATGCTACATGCACTTGATACTAGGCACTTATGACATGAGTGATAATAGCAGCCTAAAAATTTGAATATGATTTTTCAACTGTCATCAACAACATCTAAATAGTAATGACCAACGTGTCCATCCATATATTGCAGAATGTATGCGTATACTTGGAACGTTTGATTGTTCCCAAGCTAACCATTTCAGAGCTTTCAAACTCTTATACGATATATTCGTGTAACCATAGCATGGAATAATACCCATAAAGCGTTTTGTCAGATAACATTCTCTCAGTACCCGATTGCAGAATCCAGCTATAATGATGTCATTCTGGAATGGGTAAAGACATGTAAAGTCTTTCATGATTTCTGCAAATTTCAGACACCCATCTCTTAGAAGAACGACATCACTGAGACAATAATCTCTAAGCTCATCCATAAGACCCCAATCGGTACCGACATGCTTTTTTTTTCAGAATACAGAGATGTAATGATTCTTTCATCTCTGTGGGATTAAAATATTCCATATCATGAAGTGAACCCTCACAGGAACAGTACTTATTAAGAAGCTTAGATGGGAAAAAACTTTATTTTGCTCTGTCAATTCAAAGGCTCGTGGAAATTCTTTTAAGAGAAGGGTAGTGAACGATAGTGAACTGATAAAACGTATCTTCATCTCCTTCACCTCAATGAGGAGAATTTTTGAGCCTTTAAAGATGACATTGGGTCTAATACTTTGTTCATATGGGTATCGGAAGACTTATAAACCATCAAATTTCTGCAAGTTGTCTACGAATATTGTTGAATTCGCAATTTTATAAACCTATGAATGTTTTTTATTGTGCCTTGACGGATTAAAAAATAAAAACTTCAGGAAATCGGTCATGGCATTTACCCATTTAAAAACACACTGGACAAAGGAGTCAGACTTATCCTGGTAGCTCATGGCAAAGAAGATTGGCGTTAATCCCCCTGAAACCAAGTCTGTTTTTGTTTCAACATCGAAAAACATTAGTCTTAGTGAATCGTTTTCAGAAGTAGAGGTAGAAGAAGAAGAAGAAGCAGTAGTAGAAGAACTAGATGCAGTAGTAGTAGTCGAGCAATGTGTATTTAGATTTGCAGATTTTTTTTTCATGTTAAAACGTACCAGAAGTCTGGTTCATGCTTAGCGTTACACCTTACGCTTTGGTTTACATCATAATTATGTCCCTTTTGGGATTTGTATATTTTTTACAAGTAAGACAGCGTTTATTCATAAAGCATGAATAACGCTGTCTTTAGGGTGGAGATGAGACATGTAGCATTGTTTACCCTTAAAATATTGCTCGCACAGCGGACAGTGAACATATTTGTCCTTTAACAAATGGAAATGTTTTAATCCGCAGTAAGAGCACCGTCCCCTGCATATATAGTGTTTTTTATTCCTCGAACCATGGAAAACTACCCTGCAGCACTGGCAAATCCCACACTTTCTGTAGAACCCAAACATACTTGTGATGACATCGTAATCATTATTTGTTAATAATAAATGCAGCGTATGTTTAGGTTTAGGTTCTACAATATGCTGGGGGTAAAATATCTCATTTATGGACGAACCTGTATGTATAATAACTTCAAATTTATTGACATACTTTGCACTGAGAAGTATTGCCTGGAATTTATCCAGGCATTCAACACCTCCAGGGTTTGAGGGGTTTACACCTACTGCTTTGCATAACTTAAGGGCAACTTTTTTCTGAATCAAGTTACGTCCAGCACAAAATGCTTTATACCCTTAACACAAGCCTCAATGAGAATGGGTTAATTTTGTGTTTCTCAATGACTGCAGTCTCAATTGCACAGGCCATTGCAACCGCTAACGCATAAGGTAAACAGAGCTCATCAGTGTTTTGAGTACGGACGACCGAACCTGATTGACCCAGGTGGTCAGCAAGTATTACTGTCTTGTGAGAACGCTATTACCCCCAGAAGCGGGAATAGGCCTTTGAGGTAAAACCACGTGGATCTCTAATTGATCATCCATCAACAGACAGGTCCATGACTGCTCGACAGCTTGCAAAGTATCAATCACCATCTGACCTGAAAATCCATAATTTAGGCCAAACCTAAGATTGGTAGTATTGTTCAGGGATGGTGCTTTGATTATACTGCGAGCATGGTCGCAAAAAAGACCTATGTTCCAGTAAAATGCACTGGAATAAATGGTCAAAAATAGATCCTAACATATCAGGAACGCTTGCAAGAGGCACGGAATTTAAGCTACTAGAATATGTCATCTCGTATGTGGTTAATTTAACTTTATATTTGTGACAATGACATGTGCCTAAGTCTCGTAAAGTAAAATATGAATTGAAGTTTGTTAATGGTTGACCATTTAGAGAACCACGAGTTGAAGCTAATGACGTTGAAGCAATAGAAGCAGCTACATGTGTAGCAAAATGGGCAGCAGAAGACAGGGTAGGAGTATGAAATGGATGCTGAGTAGGGTTGAAAGAGTGTGATGATGATGATATTGGCGGAGGGACACTCGTGAGAGAGGATTTACCTCGTCCATGTTGAAGCAAATTGGAAAGCATTCTCCTATCCATATGCCACATTTTGCAGGGTGGTTGAGGAGTATGTGGGTTTGTAGATGTAGAAAGATTAGGAGAAAAAGGTAGAGTAGGGTAGAATATGTCGTTGAAAGTGTTTTATTATCATTTGAGCTCATAAACCTCCTCGAATAGTTGCAATCTGTTGAGAGAGGTTTCCTTGATATACATAAATTTAGAGGTTCTTTCTACGTCAAAGGGATGCAGTTCATCATGCACATGAAGATTAGGAGGTTGGGTTGAAGTAAACAGAAAAGAAGAAGAAAAATAAGAAGACTCATAAAGAATCTGTTCATAAATACGAGTACAAAGATTGAGAGGGCTGTATTGTTGAGAGTTTGAATAGGTAGAAGAGGACGAAGACATTTTTAAAGGTGTAATAAGAAAATAAAAGTAATACATATGATGGAAGAAAAAAGTAAAAGTACTAACTAAACCAAAGAAAGGAAAGAAAAAAAAGTAAACTTCAGACACGATGTTATGACAGTGGAAAGAAACAAAGGATTAAATATACCTCTGCACGCAATAATGAAAGTGCCCTCTCATTATACGAAGTCCGATTTTTGTTTGTAAAAAAGCAAATCGCCTCTTTATTGTAAATGCAGGTAATTGTAATAACTGCGTTATTGTTAACTTGAAAGTCTATTGATCTAATCACACAGATTGATGTACTCGGTATTAAAGGCAACTTGTTTTTTGCAATTTTATAAATTTCCACCAATCTGTCTATGATTTTCCTTGAATTGATTGGATTGAAACAAAAAGTTGTGTTCGTTTTCTTTTTTCTCCATGAGAAAATGAAATATTCCCCTGTGGAATTTTTTTTAATAGAAGCAGGTTAAATTTTGTTACACCCTTGTAAGATACCAACCCACTCAATTAGAATGTAAGAGATGATAAGAATAGTGTATTAGGAAAGTAAACATTACAAACGGAATTATGTTTATGACAAAAGAATTGCAGGAAATGAATATGCATTAAAGCAAAAAATTTTATAGTATAATCATCAATTTCTTCTTCTAGCAAGAGTTCCTTATTGGTGTAATAATCACATTCGTAAACATGAAAAGAACCTAGGATCACTTGAACATTCTTTGCAGCTTTAAATAAGTGATAGGATTGACAGGAAACGAAATGACAATGCATAATTTGTCAAGTGCATAGCCATTCAAAACCTTTTCAACTGCAAGTGAATAGCCATTCAAATCTTCTGGTTCAAAAAGTTCTGACTACGTTTACTACCGAAAACCAATTTCAAACTGTTTTTTCAAACTAAAAACAGGATGAAGAAAAAAGCCGATTGCAAAACCTTGAAGGACCAACATACGTGAGAAGACGCAAGTTAAGACATTACCTGTACACAATCTCTTTTTCAAAATCTTTAACTTCAATATAGGAAAAAAAAAATTCTAAATGTGGTAACTCAGTTGAAATAGAATCTAGTTTTGTTTGTGCAGCACCATAGCATTCATCAATAACTTTAAAATTATGACTGCCTTTTTTAATAACGTCATCTGTCACATCCTTTATACCATGGGTGAAGGCCCGAATTTATAAACATAACTATTCAATAAGATAATCGATTTCCACTTGGAGCTAAGTAAAGAAAAGGAAGATAAAGAGAGCGAAAGAGAAAATTACCATAAGAGCTTGAAACTAAAAAGGAAGTCTAGATTATATAGGTGAAAAGTATAAATAAATATTTACTTACGGGTTTAAGACGCTCTTGAAGCAGGGGCTTTTCGTGATTTACACGATACTCAGGGTCCTCGAACTCTTCGTCACCGCTATCGCCCTCTTTTCCTGGTGATGCTTGAACCGCTTTGAACTGTCCAACATTGGTGTTTCAAAACGATTGTCTTTGAAAACCCTCGACAACGGCTCAGGATCTGATGGTGACGAAGGAGGGGGCGATGATGAATGCCGTCTTGTTAGTTGTGTGGGTGATCTCGGTATCTTGCACCCATCATCTGCAGTATAATGCAGGGGTTTGCAGCATTAAAAATATAAATAAAGTGAAAATTAATAAAAAAAAAACAACCATTAAAACAAAATATGAGAGAAAACTACTAACTGGCTCAACTCTAATGAAATCCCCTGCCTCAACTCTTGTACTGGCACATTGAGTCACCGGTGACTCTAACACGGCCTAAATAAAGAAATGGAATTGTAAAAAGAAAAAAATGCGTAAAAAAAAGAAAATGCATACTATTTTGAAGGTTGATGCGGTCTCTCTCTGAAGAAACCCAGGCTGGAATCTACAGCATTAGAAATCACTAACTGAAACACCTGGTAGAAATCCAAAATCTTTATTTAATATTGTTGGGGCACCATGGGCAGCCCCATATGCTCAGCACAGCATGGAGCTATTGGAGCCCTTTTTCTGTCGTCTTTCCACTCTTTCTCAATAGTCTGCTAACTCTCCATTATTTCCAGTTTTTGATCATTTTTACAGATTTTCAAGAAATTGTTAAGTCAGCATTGAAAGTTCCAATGGACCATAGTGGTTCCACTAACCCAGAATGGTTCCACTAAACCATTTTCCTTGAAGCCCATTTGGAACTATCATTAATTTTACCTTATATTAATTCATGACACATCATTTCAATTAGTTTGATATATTGCATTAAAGAAAAGAATCCAAAAGAGTGAGAGAGAGAGAGAGAGAAAAATAAATATGAAAAGTAGGATGATAGTAAAAAAATGAGAGAAATCTAAAAATATACTTACTGTTCAAAACGTTGGTAGAAGCGAAAAGCTTAGAGAAAAACTTGGAGAAAAGCTCGAAAGAATGGTGATTTTACCGAAAGGTGAATCAGTGTTTAAGCGAGCCAAAAACCCAGTATTTAATCAATTTTCTAACATACATCAACATGTTAATTAACATAACATTAGCACTTCCTAACCAGTATGATGAGAAAATAACATGTCAAAGTCTGAGTGAACCAATAATAAGAGTAAAAAAGACATCATTAGTGATAAAACTCACCCATATGAAATTAAAAATATTGCAAAGATCCACCCCTACATGGGATTATAAATGTAGGTCAAGTTGAAACAAGAGTGGGGGTGAACATAAACATGTGTGAACTTGTTGAATGAGTTATCCATTTTTTTTAAATAGCTTTTATACGAAGAACATTTAGAAAAATGGATAGAAATTATTTCTATAACTTAAACATACGTCTGAAACCGATGGAATGACATTAGCAGTCCAAAATGGAATGATTAAAATATGAGGAATCACATGTAAAGTGATAACATGTATTTTAAATATTTTGTCAATGACCTATAAAATTTTACAGTAATGGATAAAAATAAAAAACTTTATACTACGAACTTTTAAAAAAATGGATAGAATTTATTCTTAAAACTTTAAACAAACGTCTGAAACCAATGGAATTACATTAACAATTCATATCAGATTAACTCAGATGCGATGAAACACGTGAAGTGATAACATATATTTTAAACTATGCCAATGAGTAACAAAATTTTAGAAAAGAATTATAACCAGCTTAAATAATTAAGTATTATCATCTGAAATTAAGAAACAACAGTTTTGTAAATTATTCAACAGTCATGATGGATGATAAACCATTGAAGGGTCAAAGACAAACTAAATACAAAATATTTGTTTATGGTTAGAAATAATAATAACAATATTATCATTGCACTTTTTAAGTAGACATGAAGAAACTATGAAAATGATGTTAACCTTAATAGAAAACAAACAACATTAAATTAAAACAATGAAAAGACGTGAAAGTACAAAAGTTAGAAAAACGCATAATGTAAAAATTTTATAAAATATAAAACAAATATAAAACAAGGAAGCAAGTATCATAAGGGATAAAATAGTGGGGGTGAAGGTAGACATGACCTCAGCTAAGGGACATCCGAGAGCAAAAGTAACTTTTTTAACATAAAGAATGGGTGGATGTGGGTTAATGGAATGCAAGAGTGTGGGCACCACTTAGTCAGCAGCAGTCTTAGTCTTTAGCGAGATAACCAACATCAACGAGCAAACAGCCATCATCGAATATGCCTTCAATATGTAACGAGAAAATAGTATGTATATGAATAATTTTTAGAAATTTATAGAGAATTAGTTAAATCCCACAGAGTAGGCAACTAATCAGAGTTTATTATATATTTTTAAGTATTAGGAATCGCTGTAGATCTAAAAGCCATTTATGTAACTTGTAAAAGAAATTACGTTTGTAGGCATTTATAATCACAAGCTGTTAATTAATAATGCTAGAGATTACATTGATCACAGATGTAGTGAGAGCAGACTACAATATCCAATAACCAACAAATGAACTTAACATAACTACCGGAGATTGGAAAAGAATAAAAAAAAAGATGAACTATGCTTGTGTATATTATAATCCAGTGCCATATTCACAACTAGCACCACAGCTTAACTATTGGAAAAACGCTTTTAATAAATTTTATGGTTACGAAACTGAACAATGCCGAATGCTGAGTAAGTACACGATGCTGAGAAGCCGGTAATACTGATGGCTAAGGAAGACTCTCACAATCCAATTTTTAGAATTAACAAAGATTATGGCTGTTGTACGTCTAAACGAGCATAGCTATGCTATTAGAGAGAGATTATTTTTCTAATAATAATAATTAAACATTAAAAATATGTGTTAAAATAGTCTTTAAAGCGAATAATAAGTAAGATTAATCTAAAATTAGAGTAGGAGTAGATATGACCGCAGATAAGGGATAGCTACGAGCAAAATTTTTTTTATTATTAACATATAAGAGGGTGGTGGTTGTGAGGGTAATGGAATGCAAGAACGTGGGCATCAGTTAGACAGTCAGCTGAAGTCTTAGTCTTTAGTGTGTAGATGAGTGTGAGACAGCGAGCAGCAAGTAGCAAACAGCCTTCAGCGAAGATGACTTCAACAAGTAACATTAAAAGCATGCATTTGAATAGTTTGAGAATTTTATAGAGAATTAGTTAGAACGCACAGAGTAATCGGAGCTAATTATATATTTTCTTAAGTAATAGGATTCACTGAATCTGAATGCAATTTATCCGAGCAGTGGAGAAATCCTTGTAAAAACGGTTTCAACAGGCGAATATATATTCTTCCTTAATGGCGAAAGAAGAGATATATGATTTAGATGTGAGACTGAAATGGGTTGGAGAGTACTATAAATTCTTATTACCAACAAGTGAAATTAGCATAACTTGTGTAGACTGGCTAAGAATAAAAGAAATGGGCTACACAATCCCTGGGATAAAATCAATCTTTGCCGGATACGTACACTATTCGAGTTGACTGAACAATGGAAAAAGGAATTTGTAACAATTTATGGTTATGGAACACAGCAATGCAAAATGTTAAGTCAGCTATTTCAAGGTACTGTTCAGGATGAAGAATCATTGATTGACCCAATACCTGAAGAGGATTCGCATAATCCAATATTTAATAAACAAATTATTCTACTCGCTCAGCTGTATTTTCCGAGTACAATATGGAGTATATTCCTGAATGTGTAATCAAAGGAGTCTATTTTTATTAAAACAAAATGAAAAATAAAATAAAACGTGTACTGTGTGTCAATGCATATTTTTAAATGCCTAACGACATTTGACAGAGAGAATAATAATTTTGGAAAATTTTTGGAATGAATAATAAAAATTTCTGAATTAATTGGGAAGTAATGATAAATTATTTTGAAAAAAACTGGAAATGATGATAATTTTAAATGAAAAATTTTTTAGCTTAAAATTAACTTAATATTGAAAAAAATTTTTGAATAATTTTGGAATTGACAAAAAATTATTAAAAAAAATTTAAAAATGGCTAAAAATTATTCTCCAAAAATAATTTTTAAATTGTGGATAATTGAAATAACGGGATAAAATGGTATGGGTAACACATATGGTGAGTAACTCTTGGCTGTCTGGAAGAAAACACTTGGAAGTTAACACCTGTAAACCATTGGTCACTGACAACAAAAACCCTTTGGTAACCTGAAAGGTAAGTACTGGTCAGCACCTTGAATCAATAATGTTAATTAAGAAGAGTATTTAACGAAAAAAAAATTTGAAAATTATTAATTAGGTAAAAATCGAATGTGATGGGCCAGATTTTTTTTAACAACTGCCCATCTAAATTTCGATGGATAATCTATTTTGGACATAAGGCCGGATGCAAAATTTCCATCTATCATTAACTACACCCAAAATCCATCAAAAACCTGTCAACCCCTTAGGATTCCAACCAACCCTTTTGTCACTTAGAATGAATTTCCAACCAAATTTTTGGGTACTTGGTATATAACACTTGTCAATACTGTCACTAAAATCAATCAATACTCATTAATATTCAATAAAATCAATCCATAGCCATTAAAATGCGTCAAAAAATCAAAAATCGATTAAAAATCAACCCTTTAGCACCATTTAACCCTTTGAACACCAAAATAAGGGTAATACGCGCCTCCCTCCTTTCTGCCAGGAGTGGTGCCTTAATACTGATATATGAGAAAGCCACTGGTGAATTGATTGATGAAGAATTATTTGAAGACCATTTCTTCATGTCGAATTTTGAAGTTACTCTGGAAGAAATTAAAAGAAAAGTGAGAAAAGTATGAAAACATATGAAAATTCCTTAAAAATATGGCACAAGAGGCTTGGGCATAATACGAGGCATGTATTTTAAGTAAGTACCGTTTTGGAATTAAAAAAAAGACGTGCAAAGATATCGCAATAATTTTATTTTTACATGAAAGCCTGTACCTTAATCTACTTTTCTACATAATTTTCGTGAATATTGAGGCACTTGTCAAAACGTGGCACCAGTTTTTGAATACCCTCCTCATAAAATTCTGCCGCCTGACTTGTTAACCACTGTATCACAAATGTTTTGACTTCGTTATCGTCTTGAAGACGCTGACTACCCAGGTGTTTCTTCAAGTGCAGGAACAAATGGTAGTCGCTGGGTGCCAGATCAGGGCTGTATGGAGGATGATCTAGAGTTTCCCATTTAAAAGATTTGATGAGATCTTTAGTCCGATTAGCCACATGTGGACGGGCATTGTCATGCAGCAAAACGATACCCTTACTCAACTTGCCACGTCTTTTGTTCTGGATTGCACGACGCAGATTGTTCAATGTCTCACAATAAGACGCTGCATTGATTGTCTCATTACGAGGCAGAAAATCCACTATCAATACTCCTTTTCTGTCCCAAAAAACTGTGCACATGATTTTCCGGGCAGAAATTGTTTGCTTAAACTTCACTTTTTTTGAGTGATGATGAAAGTTGCCATTCCATGGATTGTTGTTTCGATTCTGGTGTGACGTAGGCCACCCATGTTTCGTCACCAGTAACAATTTGGTCTAAAAAATCTTCACCTTCATTGTGGTACCGCTCTAGGAAAGTCAATGCACTGCCTAAACGTTGGGTTTTGTGCAAATCCGTCAACATTTTTGGAACCCAACGTGAACACAATTTCCGGTAATTCAAGTTCTCGGTCACAATGCGATACAAAACACTACGAGAATATTCAGGAAAGCAGTCGGACAATGATGAAATTGTAAAGCGTCTGTTTTCTCTCCCCTTTTCGTCTTTCTGCACGAAAGAATGTGAAATATGTAGTCAAGAAATACTCACATGATTGCCATTTACAGAAGTACTAGAAGAAAAACCTACTCAAGCTTTAGAGAGACTGCATGTGAAACTTTGCAGGCCAATGCGTACACAGTTAATCAGAGGAAGTCTGTACATGATGGCGAGAGTAGAAGAATATAGTCGGAGGTATTTAATGAATTTTTTATGTAAGAAAAATGAAGTTACAAATAAATTAACAGAAATCATAGAAAGAAGAGAAACAGAAACTGGATAACAATAAAGTTATTAAGATCAGATAATGGATCCGAGTTCATAAATGCACCCTTAAAGGAATATTATCAGAAAAGAGGTATCAAGAGTGAAAAAACGACAAAGCAATGGTTTGTGAAACGGCGACTAGTGCTTTAATAATTACAGCAAGAAAACTGCTTATAGACTCAGGATTACGAAGTCAATTTTGAACAGAAGCAGTGAACACAGCAGCTTACATACGTAATGCTATGCCAACTAGAAGAGGAAAAGTAAAATGCTTCTAGACATTTGGTCAGGAAGCCATCAGTCCAACATAAGCGTGTATTTGGATGCATACAATATTATGGGAATCCGGACGTAAACAAAGAGAAATTTGACACCCGAGCTAAGCAAGCAGTATTTGTTAGATACTCACTAGATAGAAAAACATACACATTATATGATAATCAGAATAAGATGATACAGGAATGTACAGATGTGATGTTTATAAAAGATAAACTGTCGAACATAATAGAAAATGACATAGCAGAACATAATGTAGAGTATCTGGATTATATCGAAATAAATGCTGAAATTGGGTGGTCCTAAAGGATTATTTCATGAGATTGACGATAATGACAGAAAAGAAAGTCGAGAACAGTTATATGATCAGGAGAATGACAATGAAATTCACCGAGATGAAGTTGAATTAAATGAAAGAAGAAGACGTCGGAAACCAGGCATCACAAATAAAGAATTGAAAGAAAAATGAGAACAAGAAAGACAAGAAAATGAACAAACGCTACTACTGCAAGGAGTAAGAAGATCCTCAAGAGATAGGAGGCCAAACCCCAGATATGTAGGAGAGAAGGAAACACCAAAGAATTACAATGACGTGTTAAGATCTAAATCAAATGACAAATGGCAAGAAGCCATGAATAAAGAACTTAATCCTTTGAAGGAACAAATTGTATGGGAAAGTGTGTCGAGACCGAAACATATAAATAAAATAAGAAGCAGATGAATTTTTAGGTTTAAAAAGACTGAAAGAATGCCAAGATATAAGGTAAGGTTAGTAGCAAATGGATGCAAACAATGAATGGGAAGATATTTTGAAGAATCGTATAGCCGAGTTATGAAGTTGGAATCATTCAGAATTTTAATGACTATAGCAGAAATAAAAAATTACAAAGTGAAATTTGTAGATGTGGAAACAGCATACCTAAATGCAAAGTTAGACCGGGAAGTATACATGGAACCCCATTGATGGTTTAAAGCCAGAGGATGTATCAGTACTGAAAGTGACTGGGAGTCTATATTGTTTACCAGATGCTGGAGGATGTTGGTATAATAAATTGAGTGAGGTATTAAAGTGCATAGGATTTGACAGAAGTTAGAGCAGATCTTTGTGTTTTTATAGAAAAAAATGAAAAGATGTTTATAGCTGAGTCTACGTAGATGATGGTGTGATTTGGGTTCATCAGAAGAGATTGTTGAAAGGTTAATTTCTATATTAAAATAATATCTACAGATAAGAGTATTATCAGGAAGTTTGAATCAATTAAACCTAAAATTACTGGAAATACAGTTAAGCTTAAAATATTGACATTGAAATAACACCAGAAGGTTTTACATTGGGTCAAGAAAAATAAAAAATGGATATATTAAGAAAATAAGACATGGAGAATTGTAATGCAGTGAAAACACCTGGAGCCACAAGAATCAAACAAGATGATTTTGAAATAATTTCAAAAGTTGACAAAACACACTATCAAGAAATACTGATAATTTTAAATTATTTACTGACAGGAACAAGATTTAGCATATACACTGAGTAAATTATCCCAATTTATAAAAGATCCTAAAGAACTGCATTTAATGGCATTAAAAAGAGTACTGCATTACTCACAAGGCAGCATTAGTTTAAAGCTGAGAATTGGAAAAGATGAAGGAAAACTTAAAGTGAGCTCAAGATTGTAATTCATTTGGCGGATATAAAGATAAAGTCGGAAATATTCTAATAGCTTGGAAGAGTAATAAACAATAGATTGTGACACTATCGACAATGGAGTTGGAACTAGTTAGTCACTGTGATGCAGTATGCGAAGGAAAGTTGATCACAGAATTACTGGAAGAACTAGGTAAGATGAAATGGTAATGTGGCGGCCGATAATATATATACGGACAGTCAAGCTATATTAAATGGGATCAAAAATCTAAAAGTCAACAAACACACCGAAGATATCATTTTATATGGGATGAGAATGTTAAAAGTGAAATAAAATTTCTTCATGTGAATTCGTCGGAATTAGTATCCGATATAATGACTAGTCCTGGGTTAGTATGATTTACCCATAATGAGGGATTTATGTAAACAACAGTTTTCAATCATAAGGAGGGATAAATTATTGCAATAGAATAACATTCCATTAACATTATATTTGTACTTGACAAAAGCCTTTGATTTAGTTCATCATGAATTATTATTAAAGCTGGATGATATAGGGAATTAGGGGTACTACAAGAGTTATTTATCAAAAAAATCAATTTATACAAAAGTTAATAACAAATTTATTAATCCACTGTAGTTATAGAGAGGAGTTCTCAGGGCCTTTTTTATGTTTAATATTTTTAATGATATTTTTAAACTTAAAATTGTCAGTTCGCCAATGCTCCTGCAGATGACTTGGTTATTTTATATTTAAACAAATTAAATGATAATTTAGAGAAAATCAGGAGTAATCTAAATGTTTAGCAGAATCATTATACAAAAATGGATTATGCTTAAACCCTGAAAAATTAACATATCAATTTTTTCTGATAATGAAATTGAGGGTTATGATCCATTAAGTTTTCATAGATTCTTATGTCAGGTTAATTCTTCAAATGGATTTGGATATATACAGCAGACTAATGAACTTAATTATCTGGATGTTATTATTGACTATAGATTTAGTTGGCATTTACATTGACAGTCACTATTAAAGAAAATTAAATATATTGGATGGACTTTAATTCAACTGAAATATTATGTACCCACACCACAATTATTCAATAAGGAATTATCTTATAAAACTCATATTAGAAAACAAGAGGAATATCATAATGCTATTTGGAGATTTTATTTGGCAATGATTATCAATTACATTTCTTTACTAAAAGAAAAATGTTTATATTAAAAATTGCAACTGAAGTAGTTTTAATAAATAAATCTATTCTTTGTTCCCACAATTATTACAAGACCAGATATATGTTATCATAACTAATACAAATAACTCGATTAATCCAACCTCTGCCTGATACCAATATAATTTTTTTTCTAAAAGAATATACAGTCTCATTGCTACATATATCAAATGCAAACTTTTGATTAGAAATTGCTGTGTTGAACCCAAGAAATAAATTTTTCAGTATTAATATTGGACACTTTTTCTTCCAGTCTAAATATTTTATATTAAAAAAATTTATAGGTTACAATTATATAAATTCAAGGCATTTATACAAGCATTAGTAATATATTGTATATATTAAATGTATAAATAAATAAATAAAAATAAATAAATAAATAAATAAAATAATACATGTTTTAAGCAACCTTCAAATAAGTAACTATAAGGAGGGGGGCTGCATTAATAACTCCAAAAGGGCTCATCAGAGCCAAACAAATTATGCAAAAATAATGCATCTTCATATCAGGGGTTCGTATATGTTTAATTTATTAAAATTAGTTCGCTTGTATGAACGCCTTAGCCATTTCTACATTTCTAGAAAAAAATTATTCTCTCTAAGAAAGCTTAACTAATACGTCATTGTATAGTATATTGTATCTTTTGAATAGTGTGATAAATTCATTCATTCGACTCACGTAATCATCTGGGTCCCGTAAGCAGTATGGGCCAATGCTCTATCATTGGTATTGCTGTGCCCCATATAATAATGCTTAGATCACTAACAATCGTTGGGACATGCAGGCATAATCTCGTTAACTCAGACTTTATTGATTCCCCCACTTGAACACCAAGTAAAATACCATCATTTTCTTCACTGAGAAATGTACGCACACTAGTATACAATTATGTTTTGAAATGCTACACAACTAGCAGGTCACTGGGTTCACCTAAGCAATGCAGAATACTCTCTGCTGAATTAGCTATATACAGTAAAGAATCCAGCATACATTCCATAAGACGCAATATGCAATTACTTAGACTCCACAAGGCTGGTTGTAGGCGCAGAACAGGAGAAGAAAAGGGTTACTCACCAATATGAAGTTCAATTACCCATCAGACAGCACACAGGACAGGTTCTCAGCATAGCTCACAATCAGCTGATTTGAGCAGAAAGAGTGGCATCCATCCAAAAATAAGAAATAAGATAGAGAGTATTCGCCTGCGCAGTGAGTGATTTCGGGGTGCCAACATTAAAGCAAAATAGCCAATAGCGGTTTGAGAAAAGCTCACGTGATTTAGGATGGATGAGAGCGAAGCAGCGATATTTTCAATACTAAGACAATGTCGTTTACCATTGCCAGGAATTTACTTCTACGTAAGATCAAGTGATGCTGTGAAGAGAGGCAGGAAGTGTTAGTGAATGTTTTTGGGTGCTAACATAGCCGAGACTTTGAGTCACGTGACTTGGGGATGTTGGCCATCTGTGCAGAAGAACTTTACTCGCTCTATCTTATTTCTTCTTTATGAGTCCATCACGTTCAAATGCGCACAGTGAAGTAAGCGCGAAAGTCAGTATTACAAAACTTAATTACAGTCAGGCGACTCCATGGTAGAAAACATTAAACATTTGCCCACATCAGCAATTTTTCCACAGAATAATTAAACTATTGTAAACTTCTATAACGCCATTGACAAACGATCGCCGCACACTTCACGATTCTTAGGCCTAAGACAAGCTATGCCCGGTCTTACATCAACAGAACCAAGTCAGACCAAATAAAAAAAACGCTTGACCCGTCAAAATCCGAACACACGCAATGAAAAAAAAAACAAAAAAGAACTCATTAACGTCTTCTCTAAGCAATACAGCAAATGCTGGGAACTGGGCATTATGAAAACCATGCCCTCTCCCCAACAATTGCGATAGTTGCCGACACATAACAGGCGTTGCAGCGGAATTTTGCCATTGAAAAAACAATATAAATAAAAACCGCTAATTCCCCCTTCTTAATCAAAAAACTAACAACTAATGATATAAATTGATTTTAGAACATAATTACAGACTAACCTTTTATTATAACCTTCTATGATTATAAATTGAAAAGGGAAGGAAAAAAGATAAATTGAAAAGGGAAAGAAAAATTTCACGCCCCGGATTCGAACCGGGGACCATGCCTATCACTGGCACCGCTCTAACTAACTGAGCTACCACGGATATGAACAGCTTTGCTGTTACAAGATATCCAAATAAACTTCATTGAAGCCACAACGCAATAACTCAATCGGCAGAGCAGGCCCCGACTCGAAGGTCGGGAATAATCCTTACCCTTTAACTATCAAATAAATTGATGAAAATAACTCAAATGTAAGATAATAACTGAAG
>JAHWFO010117712.1:25129-61316 GCA_023313115.1 Rhysida immarginata | reverse complement strand
GATAAATTGAAAAGGGAAGGAAAAATTCCACGACCCGGATTCGAACCAACTGAGCCTATCCACGATGCCTATCGCTTGCACCGCTCTAACCAACTGAGCTACCTAGAGCTCTACCTAGTTTCTAAAAAAAGCCTGAGTGACAAGAATTATATTGCACAAAATTTGCCTTTCATTGTTGGTCATGAGATACATATTGTTTTTCCGTGCAGAGGGTTTGTGAATTGCTGGTTGATACCTTTGTTGAAACTTATTGTTGCACAACCTTTGCTTTGCAATGTTGGTCATGAGATATTTCTCATTAATATGCCCTGCTATAACCATAAATATCGATTTTTTATCGACAATTATTATTTTTTCGAAATCTTAGGTAAACAGTGACCTCCCTCATGGCTTGAAGGTCAAGTATGCAAAATTTCATTAATATTGGAATAAAACTGTAGATTTGAATAGGAAATAAACAAAAACAGACCCACAAACATCCTTGTTTACATAGAAAGATAGATAGAACAAGATTGTTCACAGATCTAAAATATGGAACATTGAAACTTGAAGATGAAGAAGCATTTGATGTCAAAGACGATCAGGAAACATGTCTGGTAGCAGAAGAAGAGGGATTAGAAGAGGTAAATGATCCATTTTATGATCCCGACGATAATTACATACTTTATGAGAGTAAATGAATTGCTGCAATTTATACTCATGAAAAATTTCATCAAATTATAGTTATTATTGTGATCTGATAAAGCAAGATGCTGGCAAAGAAATATCGAAAACAAAAAAATTTTTTTGTTCAGAAACAGAAGCTAAAGTGTATGCAGTGATTGATTATGTTAAACATTATGGAAGTGAACTTGACAAATATAAGAAAAATCAAGAATGCCTAAAGGAGCAATTTCTGGTTAGTCCTTCGAAATGTATTACTTTTAAAAAATTACTTATACAAAAATAGATCAAAGATACTTTCATGTTTTGACACGCTAGTGCATCTATTTTGTTAGAATGAAGATGAAGCTACATATCTCTATGCGTATAATCACGAGATTTGTGACAAAATCAGAAATTACAGACAATCCATAAATAATTCAAAATGCAGAACAATATGTCACAAATAGAAATTCATTGACATTAGAAAAAAGTATACCATACAAAACGGTTCTTAACACTGATCAAAGTGAATTCAATTATGAACTGGTATCATCTGAACTGGTAATATCTTATGAAATTACTGGCAAAAAAACTGTCCGAAAACAGGTTGTATCCGAACATGCTTTGACTCATTCATATTCTGTTCAGGTTCATCCGTCAAAATCTGGTTTTTTGGACGTAAGTTTTTCATTTGTTTCCAAGAAAAAACCAGAAATAAGTTTGGACCAGAAGTTGCAAAAGATGTGAATAGAGTAGTGAAAATTATGGTAATGCGGTGGTCGAATGTTTAAAATCTGGAAAGTTAACCAAACATCATGTAGTTTCATAGTTCCAAAGTTGTTTTGATCCAGATTTTGAATCTAAATTCTGTGTTGATCGTGGAAAATTAGGGAGGACATTCGGATGCACAAATACTAGCAACTGATGATAACAATTTGGATGTTTTGGTAATGCCTAAATCAACAACAACATTAATACAACCGCTTGATGTATTCTTCTTTAGGCGATACAAAATTCTGACTAGAAGAATAAATGAAATTGTGCAAATTTTATATTTAAATTCATCACACACGATAAAAATAACATGATCGTCTACTGATAATCAAATTGCATTCGCTGGTGTACAATGAGCTTCAAGCTCTAGGAAATCGTCTAATGGTTTTATACGCTTGGAGAACTTGCAGTTGTCATGATAACTGCGATGACGTGCCTGCAGTATTCAAATCAGTTAGTCAAATTAACCTTTACAGATTATAAATAATGTTTATAAATATATATCATAAATATCATTGTAACGTGTCAGAAATAGTTTTGCAATTTGAATTTAAAAATTTTTTAATTTAAATTTAATATCTATCTATATATATATAAAGAAGGGTGTTTGTGGGTACGTTTTTTTATACAAAACTACAGTTTTATTCCGGTCTTGATGAAATTTTGCATACTTGACCTTCAAAGCATGAGGAGGGTCACTGTCTAACTCAGATTTCGGAAAAATATAAATATCGATAAAAAATCGATATTCATGGTTATAGCAAGGCATATTAATGAGAAATATCTCATGACCAACAATGCAAGGCAAAGTTTGTGCAACAATAGGTCCATTGTGTTCGCATCAACAATGGTATCAACGCGCAATTTACCAATAACAATGAGCACAGAATGATGATGTAATGTTAAAGCAATCTTTTCAAGAATTATAACAATGAACATAAAATGATGATGTAATATGGATAAGTTTCAATTTGTAACAATGTATAGAATTCCTGTTATTTAGGCTTTTCTTAGAAAAGAGAGCTCTTAGTACTAACAATTTCTTGAAAATCTTTAAAAATGATGATTAACTGGAGATAATGGAGAGTTAGCAGTGGCATCCTTGGAGAGGTCCAGCCATTGTGAGCCTTTAAAAAATTTTAATCGACTTTTCATTAAGAATTTTTACTGTATTAATTCTAAGCATTTTCTTGTGTTTAATTTTAAGATATTGCAAAATTTAAATTAAATTTCCGAGATTGTTCTGCTTACATCCAAGTGTAGTTATCCCAGGCAACGCCGGGTACCTTTGCTAGTATTTAATATAGTATAAAAAATATGAGAACACAGAGGGATTCAAACAGCCAAAAAAAGTGTGAGCATTTGAGCAAGCACGTTAACCACTACGCTACTGCGCCACTAGCTACAGAATGTGTGTTTTCTCATTGTGTGTTTACAGTAAATTTCAAATCCGATTTTCTTGGCCTATGGGAATTTTTTAAGCCTAGGATTTTCACATAGCACTCTACCTACATACCATGTTTCATCAAAATCGGACTCTAGGTTGATTGGTGGTCTTCTTGTCAGTGTATATGTTATAAGAAATTTTTAAATATCTAAATTTGAATCTTTAATAAGAAAACTTGAAAAATCTTTAGACTAACTTTTCGCTTTTAAAAAGTGAAAAGAATTCTTGAAATTAGCATTTTTAAATCAAGAACTTTAGCATTTGGAATTTTTTGTCTAATTGGGGCTTTCAAGAAAATTTGTTATCACATCCTTAATGTTTTTGAATATAAAAGATTGGCTCTGAATATTGAATTACTGTTGTGTAGAAATACTTCATATTTATACACTGAGAGAGTTAATAAACTATTTTTTTAATACTGTTATATTCAGTCAGAGGGTGGAATCATGTTCTGAATGGTTTGTTTATATTCGTAGTCTCGGTTTTAGCTGCACGGTATGCCCTCTGACACAATCAAATCAGATCTTTTTAATTTTCTGACATGTTTTGGTAACCTTATCCTGGAAGTAATTACATTATAAACATGAAAAATAAATTTACTCTACTCATTACTTTACTTTACTCCATTAGTTCATTACGAAGTGTGTTTGGGAAAACTCATATTGTGTTTATGTAAAAAATAGATATAATTTTTTTTATAATTAATTGTTTTATTTTTTTCTATACTTGTTTCTTTTTACTATTTTGCAGACAGTGATTGTTGAGTATATATTGTTTTAATAAATGTTATTAAAAAATCTCCACGTGATTATCACTGTCTGCAGCTAGTCCCTCGCGAATAATTTTCGTGATCACGAGGATGTGTGTCCCACTATTGTTGATGTTCTTTCTGTGGTTACTGTTTTTTTTAAATTTCGAACAGACCACTCCCAGCCTCTGGCTTGACCAGTCGTCCCCCCTTCAGGTCTTCAACGTCGTTCCTAACTTGCAGTATGGCGTTCAACTTCCATTTATCATTTTCATCCAAATGCTCTGAAAAAAAACTCCTACCATGTTTGGTTTCTTATTGAATTTTTTCACTTTCACGCGGCAGCCATGATTCTTTACCAAGCAGCATTGTTTTGCGGGTTACCCTATAAGGTAATAATGAAATTTTCTATAATGCTATTTCAACAATAACGCGCACAAGGGATGCCATGCTGCACAATTTTAATTTTTTTTTTATTCCCCATTAATAATTGATTTTCATTTCGCAGTCTTTCTTTAGACATTTAATAGAAATTTGAATTTTCTTTTCTTTATTCTCTATAAGGAAGTGGTCTGACTCAATTCTTTTTTATATGTGAAGTTAATTCGTTCAATGTAGCGAATAATATTTCTCGTCATCTTGTTTTGCTGTATTTAACATACATTCAAGTATTTCTTTATTTCATTCAGAGAAATATTTTTTCTTTTGTAATGGAGATCGCAACGCATCTTCCTCAATTAAATCATATTGTATAGAACATTCTTTTGTATAGAATATTTTGATATTTTATAAATAAATTAGGAAAGGTACTCGGCATTGCCCGGGATAATTAAACTTGGATGTAAACAGAACAATCTCCAAAAATTAAATTAAATTTTGCAATATCTTAAAAATAAACATATGAAAATGCTCAGAATAATTAGACTAAAAAATCTTAATGAAAATTCGAAAAAAATCTTTTAAAAGGCTCTCAATGGCTGGAACATTCCAAGGATGCCACTGCTAGTCTAAATAATTTCTTACGTAATCTTACCTCAGATGAATACTTAGAGTTGTAGCAATTTCCACTCTTCTCTCGATGTGTTGAAGCAAAACTTGGCAATTCGTCATTTTGTGCAGTCTAGCAGTCGCCGATTCTTCTATTTACTTGCTTCCTATTTGCTCAATACATCACGGAGCTAAAGGAGTGCTTCCTCTGTGGTCTTTTTACTCTTTCTCAATAGTCTGCTAACTCTCCATTATCACCAGTTGCTGATTATTTTTACAGATTTTCAAGAAATTGTTAAGTACTAAGAACTCTCTTTTCTAAGAAAAGCCTGAATAACAGGAATTCTATGCATTGTTACAAATTGAAACTTATCTATATTAAATCATCATTTTATGTTCATTGTTATAATTCTTGGAAAGATTGCTTTAACATTACATCATGATTCTGTGCTCATTGTTATTGGTGAATTGCGCGTTGATACCATTGTTGATGCGAACATAATGGGCCTATTGTTGCACAAACTTTGCCTTGCATTGTTTGTCATGAGATATATATTGTTGGTTCATGGAGTGTGTTTGTGAATTGCGTGCTGATACCATTGTTGATACCTATTGTTGTACAAACTTTGCCTTGCATTGTTGGTCATGAGATATTTCTCATTAATATGCCTTACCATAACAATGAATATCGATTTTTTATCGATATTTATTATTTTTCCGAAATCTGAGGTAAACAGTGACCTTCCTCATGCTTTGAAGGTCATGTATGCGAAATTTTATCAAGATCGGAATAAAACTATAGATTTGAATAAAAAACATACAAACAAACCTACCCACCCACCCACCCACAAACAAACATCCTTCTTTATATATATAGACAGACCAGAAGAGGTACCCGGCGTTGCCCGGGATAATTACACTTGCACAAACTTTTCCTTTTATTGTTAGTCATGATATATATTTTGTTGGTTCATGCAGTGTGTTTGTGAATTGCGTGCTGATACCATTGTTGATACCTATTGTTGTACCAACTTTGCCTTGCATTGTTGGTCATGAGATATTTCTCATTAATATGCCTTGCCATAACAATGAATATCGATTTTTTATCGATATTTTTTTTTTCCGAAATCTGATGTAGACAGTGACCTTCCTCATGCTTTGAAGGTCAAGTATGCAAAACTTCATCAAGATCGGAATAAAACTGTAGATTTGTATAAAAAACGTACACACAGACCCACCCACAGACCCACAGACCCACAGACGCACAGACCCACAAACATCCTTCTTTATATATATAGAAGACTAGAAGAGGTACCCGGCGTTGCCCGGGATAATTACGATGTTTTGAAGCAAAAATTGGCCATTCATTACTTTGTGTAGTCTAGCGGTTGCCTATTCTTCTATTTACTTGCTTCCCATTTGCTTAATACAGCACGGAGCTAAAGGTTTGCTTTCTCTGTCGTCTTTCCACTCTTTCTCAATAGTCTGCTAACTCTTCATTATCTCCAGCTACTGATCATTTTTAAAGATTTTCAAGAAATTGTTAAGTACTAAGAACTCTCTTTTCTAAGAAAAACCTGAATAACAGGAATTCTATGCATTGTTACAAATTAAAAGTTATCCATATTGCATCATCATTTTATGTTCATTGTTATAAATCTTGGAAAGGATTGCGTTATCATTGCATCATCATTTTGAGCTCATTGTTATTGGTGAATTGCGTGTTGAAACCATTGTTGATACCTATTGTTGCACAAACTTTTATTTGCATTGTTGGTCATGAGATATATATTGTTGGTCCGTGCAGAGTGTTTGTGAATTGCGTGTCGATACCATTGTTGCAAAAACTTTGTCTTGCATTGTTGGTCATGCGATATTTCTCATTAATATGCCCTGCTATAACCATGAATATCGATTTTTTATCAATAATTATTATTTTTTCGAAATCTGAAGTAGACAGTGACCTTCCTCATGCTTTGAATGTCATGTATGCGAAATTTCATCAAGATCGGAATAAAACTGTAGATTTGTATAAAAAACGTACACACAGATCCACCCACAGACCCACAGACCCACAGACGCACAGACCCACAAACATCCTTCTTTATATATATAGATAGATTAATGTTTGAGCGACATAACGTTTTCCGACAACTGATACTGTGCCTTCTTTTGTCCATCGAATAATATCAATTCTCTTACAAAGTATCTCGTGAAGCTGATCCCGTTTCGAGGTTTGCTGAACTGGTAAAGACGGCACACTGATCTTAAGTTTGTTCTCAACAGTTTTGCTACCCCCGCCACCATCATCATTCTAGTTGGGGTTTTCTTTTTAGTCCGCTGGCGAATGAAATACTGGTAAATAGACGAGTTGAGGTAGTGACGTATAAGGGAGAGCTTTAGGAAGGGATCGAGGTGATGGTAATGAGCGTATTAACGATGGCATCTGAATTGTTTGAAGGTCTGCTTGATTTGAAAATCTCCTTTGTTTTATACTGCTTTCGCGTCTCTTACCTCTTAAATATTTTTGAAGGGTATTTAAATACAAGCGCTTTTTCTGATGTACATTCAGATTTAGGTTTTTTGAAAATCCAGTTGATTATTACGTTTTTTCCTTCATCATCAACATCAACACAGCTCTGTTTAGTTTCGGTGTGTTGAGGCAATGGATGCGGGTATACAATCTGCGTTTGGGTTTGAACGTTTCTTTGATATTCGTGTTAAGGTAGTAATACGTACTTTTACATGTTCTCAACTAATTAATTTTTTCAAAATCGGTCAAGTGATACTGCCTAACAAAAGGGGAAGCAGGATTTCGTTACCATGTTGATAAGGATAAGCTTTTTTTGCTCCTAATGTATTTTTTTTTATGAGCTAAACTTTTTTCTTGTTCAAATGTTGTCTAATGCGTGGTGTCCAAGGTACTTTATGGTGCTGAATGTAATGACAGATCAGACACAACACATTTACTTGATTAAGACTGGCATTCTGCATTAGCACTTTCTTATGACAGGGTGCCGAGTGTTTCAAAGTTCCTAGAAAATGTCGATGTTTTACGACCAGGGGTGCGTTGTATCTACTCGCTGGCTGCTCGTTCTAAAAATAAATGACGTCTAATTTAAAACTTCTTTTTATCAGTATAGATCACAATTTGTCTTTCATAAGGGAAGATCTTACTACACAGTCTCAGAACATCAGGACAGCTCTGAGTTAGATTGAGTAGCAAATAACTATGGGGTTTCTGCGTGGCGTCTTTAAATGCTTCAAAGAGTAAACGTCCATAATCTGTTTGTGATGCTAGCATAGGAATTTATCCAACGTCTCCCGGTGATTAGCAGAAAAATGAACTGGGCGTTTAAACTTATCGTCCAGATGATTTTGAATAGGCAAACAGGTTCTACTAATTAATAAAATGGAGAAATTAAGATGATGACTGTAATGCGTGTACATAACCTTTTGCTAGGGGTCTGGAAAATAAACAAAACTAGTTGGAATGTTCTGCGGTTGATAATCAAAAAGTACGTTTATTTCTGCTTTTATCATATCAATATTTAGTGTGGCCACCACCTGCTTCTCGAATAGCACGCATCCGTTACGGGTAGGAGCGGAGGGGAGTCTCAAACAGAGCAGTATCGTACTCCATGTCCTTCAGCACAGATGTCAGGTGTCCCATTAGAAGGTCTCTAGAATACCGATTTTCACCACGTCCTTAAATCATTAAAGATTCCCTTGCGTCTTTATACACGGCTCCAAAATGTTCAGCAACGTTTAGGTCAGGGGATACACCGGGCCATTCGTTTGATGAGAAGAAATCGATGCCACTTTCTCTTATGATTTGCTGTGTTGCATTAGTCTTAAAGCAATGTGCCTTATCGTGCAAAAAACAAACTTCATGCGGTTCGATAGTGTTGTTTGGATCACAAATAAACGGAAAAACATCATTTGTTAGCAAATTCCGAAAATAATCACTATTACATGACTCACCATGCTCCTTGAATCTCCACATCATTCGCTTGGCGGTGAAACACACGAAGATGCCAATGCAGTCAGGCCTACTGGACAGCTCTTGATAGTGTTCATCATCAGAAATATCTGTAATCGATAAGCTCAAGACCTTATCGTTTTAGTAATTCGGACGTCTCATAGTTCACACAAAGAACTTGTCGCTCGGAGCAAGGTGCATGAAATCGTCTTCCACCCAATCCCGCAGGTAGTCGCAAAACCAGAGCCGGTCTGCAATGTTTAATGCGGTCTTTATCGGTTTTGGAATAAGATGGAATGGCTTGATGTTTGCACGCTGACAATGTCTTTAAACCAGAACGAGAAATTTAACGAGAAATTGAACGAGAAATTGTTTTTCCACGCTTGGCTTTAATTTCTTGTGCAATGTTGACACAGCTGCGACGTCTTTTGCTACTGTTACTAGCAATGATGTTTTTGCTTTTCTGTGATAATTTATCGGGCGTATTCTCAGCAAATTCGGCATGGCAGTTATCATAACCTTTCTTCCAATTGTCCGTCACCCATCTATCCGATCGGTTTAACTTGTTTCCAACCCGATTGCGATTAATAAAAGACGCACCTGCTTCCATTACCTCTCGAAATGCATTTGCACGAACTCTATCCATCAAACGCTGCTCTTCACTGTCATTTATTAAACCAGCCATATTTGTTTGATACCAATAGATGCACAATGAACTACTCTCTGCCTAAGCGTCATAAGAGTGTGTACAACGCTGCAGTTTAAGTCGTAGCCCCCTAGCAAAAGTTATGCACAACCCCGTAGATTTTTTTCAACAGTTTCGTTATTTATCACCTCATTTAATAAATCATTTAAAATCAATAACGCCTGTTCGGGAATACGTTCTTGTATCAACATTTCGTCGGGGACTACTGCATGAAATATACTGTTTGAGAGGTTCAAGTTTTTAAAAAACGTGTGTATTAAATCGCCATAGCAGTAATTTTTTTTGTTTGCGGTGTATCCATCACCTCATCTCTATACTTTAACATTCGGGTTACTAAATTTGACTTTCTGTTTCCAGAGCTACTGGCGACAAGAGCCAAAAAACACTGAGTAAATTTAACAGATGCGTTTATCTCAATGATCGTGTGGATGATGATGAAAAGATAGATGACCGAAATTTTTCACTAGGTCTACGGTTTCTTTGCCGAGAGTTAAATGACATTCCTCGGATTTTAAAACGGTTTTTATTTAATTAAATTAATCACATACATTACTCAGGCTCTGCGAAATTATTCAGTGAACGGTTTGAGACGACGGATTTTCAGGTAAGATGGTTTCTTACCAAGTCAAAATTTATCACGATCTGGATTTTATGTTGACTAAATTTCTCGTGGGACTGTTTTTTGTTATGACGACACTAATTTGTATACAATTTTTGCACTGGTGAAACTTTCTCCGAACGTAGTTTTGACCATGATGATAATTCTCTGAGGGTTGTTTTCGCTTGCTCATTTTCATCTTATGCGAAAATTCAACCAAACAGATTTGTTCCCTTACACATTTTAAATACCACCCACGAACGTTTTATTTTGAGGATAACTATACATTTTGGCATCAGTGCTGTTACCAGCGTAATAAAGTAGGTTTAAAATGGCCTCGTTTCCGTTTATGCAATGTAGGGTAATCAACAACAATAATAAACATTGACTACAAAAACGCGTCAATGGTTCCTTTGGTAGCACGGTTGAAGAATGCTCCATCACTTTCGTTAAAGTAAATGACAAAGGCAAATAATCTATAGTTTTATAATGTTATCTGTATATCAATAACTTTACGCTCATGTGTTTATGGAATGGCTGTAGATACTAAACTGAAGCAAATCGGTTATTCAGATCGAAGGTCCTTTGAAGAGGAGTGAAAAACTCACCAACCATTACTCTGTGTGAATATCCAGTGCGTGCCATGCTTCCCGACGTCGCCAACGCCGATTATACAGAATCGCAGAAAAAACGGATGATGAGGGGTTTTTTTTTGGTAAAAACCACTCACTGAAAGTTCCCATTGCGTTACTGACTCATTCAATGGTTATGAAACACTAGTCTTCATTCTAGTCTAGTGTACAGTCCGGATCGCACATTGGTCGAGTTTGGGGGCATCATCGGAGATGCCGTCTTAATCAGTGTTGGGAATTGGGAAGCATGGCACACTCTGGGCATTCAAACAAGTTGATGGTTGGTGTAGTTCACTCCTTTTCGAAGGACATTTGATCTCATAAACCGATTTGCTTTAGTTTAGAGTCTACAGCCGTTCCATTAACACCTGTGCGTAAAGTTATTAATAGATACATAACATCTTAAAACTATAGAGTGTTTACCTTTGTCATTTGCTTTAAGGAAAGTGATGAAGCATTCTAAAACCGTGTTACCAAAGTAACCATTGACGCGTTTTTGTAGTTTATTACTGTTGTTGATTAGCTTTTATTGCATGAATGGATTCGAGGCCATTTTAAAAATACTTTATTACGCTAGTAACATTAATCCTCAAAATTAAACGTTCCATTGTGGTATTTAAAATGTGTTAAGGAACAAATTTGTTTGGTTGAATTTTCACGTAAGATGAAAACGAGCAAGTAAAAAAACAACTATCAGAAGATTTTCGCCCTGATGAAAACCATCCTCGGAGAAAATTTCACCCGTGCAAAAATTGTATTCAAATCAGTGTAGTCATACGAAAAAACTGACCCACAAAAAATTTTGTCAACGTAAAATCCAGACCTTAATAACTTTTGACTTTGCAAAAAATCTTCTTACCTGAAAACCCGTCATGTCAAACCGTTCATCGAATAATTTCGCAGAGCTTGAGTATTTATTGAATGTGATTAATTTCATTAAATAAAAACCGTGTCAAAATCCGAGGGACGTCATTCAACCCTCGGCAAAGAAACCGTAAACCTAGTGAAAAATTTCAGTTGTCTGTATTTTCATCATCATCCACACAATTATTGAGATAAACGCATCTGTTAAATTTAGGCAATGTTTTTCGGCACTTGTCGCCGGTAGCTCTGGAAGCAGAAAGACAAATTTATCAGCCCAAATGTTGAAGTATAGAAATGAGGTGATGGATCTACCACCAACAGAAATAATGCAGGAGTCCCTGACGAAAAATTGATACAAGAACATATACCTGAACAGGCGTTATTAATTTTAGAAAATATGTTAAATGATGTGATAAATAATGAAATTGTTAAAAAATCTACACTGGTTACACTCATCATCTCAATTTCTCCGTGTAACTAATTACGCAGAACCTCTTTGCCCAGTTAAAAATCATCAGCACTATAAATTTAATCATCCAGTTCATCTTTCTGGTAAAGTCACCGAGAAACGTACGACAGATTCGTACACTGGCATCGCAAAGAGTTTGTGGAAGCCTTTAAAGATGCAACGCAGGACCCATAGTTATGCGCTACTCAATTTAACTGCGAGCTGTCCTGATGTTCTGAGACTGCGTAATTAGAACTTCCGTCATGAAAGACCAATCGTGATCTATGCTGATAAAACGAAGTTTTAAACCAGACGTCAATCATTTTTAGAACGAGCAGCCAGCGAGTAAATACAATGATGACACCTTTGGTCGTAAAACATCGACATTTTCCAGGAACTTTGAAACACTCGGCACCGTGTCATAGGAAAGTGCTAATGCAGGATGCCAGTCTTAATCAAGTAAAAGCGTTGTGTAGATCTGTCACAAACTTCTGAACCATAAAATACTTTGAAACCACGCATTAGACAGCATTTGAACAAGATGAAAGGTTTAGCTCATAAACATATTATATTAGGAGCAAAGAGAGCTTATCTGAATCAACGCGTTAACGAATTTCTGTTTCCTCTATTGTTTACCAGTATCACTGGACCGATTTTGAAAAAACTAATTAGTTTGAAAACATGCAAAAATACATTATACTACCTTAACACGAATATGAAAGACTCTTCTCAGTTTGTATACCCGCGTCCACTGCCTGAACAAACCAACCCTGTGTTTTGTTGAGATGATGAAGGAAAAAACGTAAAGAGCTGTGTTGATGTTCATGATGAAGGAAAAAACGTAATAATCAACTGGATTCGCAAATTTATGAGATTATACATACAAATTTGAATATACCGCAGAAAATGGACCTTTATTTAAACACCTTTCAAAAATATCTAAGAGGTAAGAGACCGGAAGGTAGTACGAACCCAAACAGGCCCTCAAACACCTCAACTCATGTCACTAATACGCTGATTACCATCACCTCGATCCCTTACTGACACACTCCCTTATATATGACCACCTCAACTCGTCTATTCATTGTATTTCATTCGCCAGCGGACTTAAAAGAAAACCCCAACTGGAATAACGATGGTGACGGGGGTTGCGAAAACGCTGAGAACTGAATAAAATAATGTGAAAAATATTTAATTTGTAATTCTGTCTTAAAAATACTTTTAAAAACTGTAAAAAATTTTGAATAAAAACACAATTAAATACGTGAACAATTATTTGTTGTGTGAATTATTAGATATAAAAAAAAAAGAAAAAAACACAGAAAAACATAAGTTCAAACTGAAATCAAAAAAAAATATTCCGAGCAAATAAATACAGAAATTAATTACTTAGAAAAATTATAATGATTAAGCAGAATAATTTAACGAACTACAACATTGGTTCCATTTGGACTTTTGACATGTCTTAAACTAGGGATTGTTTAACCTCTTCTTGAAAGAATTCATATTTCGAGTAGATCGTATAGGATCAGTTCATTTGTATAAGTGTTGTTTACAATGTCCTCCATAGAATGACCTCTTGATACTTATATCAGGTAATGCAAACAGTGATGACCGTATGTGACAGAAGACTAATGGTGCTCAATTCTCGTGTTTTGGATCCATTTTTCAGAGTCTGTAATCATGTACGGGTTAAACTGTACTTGGGGAAACATGCCGAAAGAATCGAAGATGTATGCTTATTTGACAGAGGGTATAAAGAAAGCCATCCATTTTGTCCGAGTTTTCTAGCATCGTCTGTATTTGCAATTAGTAACGAAAGTTAAACAGGATCGAGAAATGCTATCAAATGAGCGGCGAAAACAACGCGTGCCAGAGGACTAATGAAGGGATCACACTCAAGCGCACGCCACAGCTGCTGTGTGTCCATTGAACCAAATTTGTGAAATCAAAGCTTACCTTTCTGTCTTTATTGATTTCCAGGAAAGACAGGAGACAATAAGAAATGAGGTTCACACAGTTTGGTAAAGCTTCAGAGAACTGAACTTCGACACCTAGCTTACCGTAGCATACAAGTTTGTATCTATCTGTATAATAATTCCTGTCGCCCAAAAGATCGAAGGCAAAAATGTGTAATCAGCACCATAATTAAACTGAGTGACGTCGACATCTTTGTCTTCTTTCCAAGATGGTCTGCTTTCATGAAGTTGTAACGTCCCTTAATGGAAAGTACCGTGTGTCAGTTTTGGTGTGATCATTTTGAATTAAGAAATTAAGAAATTATAGGTGTACTGTGGTTTCGTTGTTATATGGGAGTAATTCGTTATAGTAAGTGGTATTACGTTTTTGAGGACAAAATTAAATGTTCTTGCTGTATAATGAGTCGTTGTTGGGAGAGTATTGTTGTAACGTTTTTCGGAGAATTTTTCGTGTTCCTAAAAAAGGATTGTTACCGCTTGGTGTGTGTTGTTGCTGTTGTTGTGGTTATGAGCGTGTTGTCTTGCCATGTAGTCGGGAGCGTTCGTTAGAGAGAGTTAATTAAAATATGTTAAGCTTAATATGGAAATAATTCTCTGTGACATTGATAAAATGCTGTTTTGATGTAAGTGAGATGGAGATGGAAGTCACTGTGGTGAAGCAGAAGTAATTTTAAACATCTGCATCACGCTTACCCCGTCATAGATGTACAGCCCCAAAGTGTTCAAAAATGCAAGAGTATCGGACGTCTGGATGGATAATGGTTCCAGCTAACGAGGATAACACTTACGATAAGTATTAACATTCGCATAAAACTTTATCGCTCTAAAGCATTGCTTTTATCGTAATTTGTTTGTTATATGGAGATGCCCGTAACGCAGTCGTTAAGCAGCTTAAGTCCAATGTGGATAGGAGCGCCCGAGAACGTAATGAGTAAGCGATTCTGAAGAGCCCTGACGATATCCATGCATGCTTTGTCGCAGTAAGGAATACGAACATTCAACAGTGAGCCCATCTTGTTAGAGTAACTGTATCGACCATGGATTTTATCCACATCGTTATACCGAGCCGTGGTGACAAGAAATAGTGATGTTAGAGTTAGATTGTGCTACGGACACAACAGCTTAGCTTAAGCTCAACCGACATGTTATATCAATGTAATGAAGAACTGCTTGTAAATATTTTGGTGTAAATAGATTGTTACTCCTATTAGTTTAAATAGTCCATAAGTATTAAGTTTATTAGAGTGGAATTAGCCACGCACATATGGCATGTAGTGCGATGACACAGAATTTCACTGTAGTCATTGTATCACCTATTAGTTGTGCCCAAGAGGAGTTACAGTCCTTCTTCCCTGCTCTGCCCTAAAAAAGGAAGGACGAGGCAACTTCTGGTGTGCAAAAGAAAATTGGAATATTTGTACAGGTCAACTAGTGGGTGATCAGACACTGGCCAGCGCGAATTAATTCCGGATATGCTTGGGGTATAATTTACTTTAAGTCAGTTGAGTTAGGTAATTTGGTAGATGTTGCTTATTGGAACTATAGTCATTATGCAAACCAATGTTAAATTTGCATACTGATTAGAGTCGTATTTGAGTGTTGTATGTTGGTTATATTGGTTTTCTTTTTAAGGAATAAAGAAATGCTTTCATTGGCAGTTAGTGGGTGATCAATTCCTTTAAATATCGGTCTCGAACTCTTGCGTTCGCCAACCCCTGTTGAGTTTTTTGAAATCACATCTATATTTAGTAACATAGGGTGGTAGGGGAATGCTACAATGGCACCCGAACGGGAAACGATAGTCCTGAGATTCCGGATTATAGTGTCACCTGCACAAGATGCTCTGGAAATTTTTCTGTGATATTTTTTTTTTGATTTTTGAACTGTAACATAAAATGATTTAAGGAGAGTATTGCTAAAGGAGTTGAGTGTAGCGTAGTAAGAAAGTGTGCTTCTAACAGTGTGGGAGCAGTTGTAACTATTATTTAAATGATGCCTGGAGATGAAGGAGGTGGTGAGGCTGCAGCTGCAGCAGCCGTGATCCCTGCGGCTACGCCAGAGTTGGGAGGCTTTACTGGTTCCGTACTGGCTTTTATTGGAGAGGAAGGGGGTGGAACCATCAAGGCTTTCCTGGCAAGTGTGGATCGGCTTAGGGCTTTAGCGAAAAGTACCCCAGAAATTAATTTAACGATTATCCACTCTCGTCTAAAGGGGGTAGCTGCTAAGAGAGCAGCGGAGCACGATCTCCTTGACATCGAGGAATATGAAGAATTGCGCACAAGCCTTCTCGCAGGAGCTGCACGATATGATTCAAGGGCATAATGAATCAGTTGCAGCTTTTGCGGGAAGGTTGAAACTGGCAATGTCTAGGTATTTCAGGGCAACATTGGCTGCTGTGCCTATTAAAGACACTATATTGCTCGAGCGCTTCTGTAACAGCTGCTTGGTGGCACATAGGAGGGCCTTGATGATTGCCAGCCCCAAGACGTATAGGGAGGCGGTGATGCTAGCTGCTAAATCCGAAGAGTTAGAACGGAAATTTAGGAAATCTGCAAATGTCGGAGAGGCAGGAGAAGCTTTTCAAGGGGGGGACCCTGTGTGTAGTCCAAGTAAAATGAATTCGAAAATCACTAGAGCTGGTTGCAGTGTTATGGATGGTCCAAAAGCCCTAGGTACAAACTGCAAGTGAGCAGAATCAATTTAACGTCTGGAGAAGATGGTGGAGAGCCTGGCCCAGTTGGTGGAAAAGCTGGCCTCAAAGCAGGTTGTTAGCATTTATACATCGCCGGTACATCCTGGTCAACCGGAAAATGTGCGAGCAATCGTACCCAGGAATACTTTGAGTACTAGTGGGTGCTTTAGGTGTGGCCAGCCAGGACACAAGGCGAGAAATTGCCTTCAGCCAATACCGAGAGCTCGCAATGTTATTGCTAGTGATCCGTCTGATGGCCCTATTAGAAGGCAATTCAGAGCTGGTGGTACATGCGTAGCAACGGTGTACGTACAAGGGCAACCAGTAACAATACTATTTGATACTGGTTCCCAAGTCTCATTGATTGACGAGGAGATGTACCACCAATTGTCTGGGCCACATTTACAAGACATGGAACTGACCATAAAGGGTATCGATGGGGGGTGTCTATATTTAAAGAAAGGAGGACAAGTTGATGTTGTGGTACAGGGCCGTCATATGGGAACACGCACATTTCTGGTGCATTCTTTTATCGATCGCTCATATGACAGCATCTTTGGAATGGATATATTGAAGGGCATGACCTTTCAGTGTGCACCCAGAAGTATAGCGAGTGTTGCTGAGGTTCTGTCAGGCGAAACATTGGTAATTAACCAAGACGAAGATATGCGGGATTATACTTACGGTGGGGATACAGGGCAACCCATAATGTCCGGGGTTTGTAATATTCTAGGATGGGAAACAAACCGGGAGACTAGGGTAATGGTGAGAGAATGCTACTCCAGCAGAGTAGGAAAAGTAGCCAGATGGCGTGGACCATTCGTTATTTGCTCTACTGATGGAATGGGATGGGCTCAAGTGAGAAGTGTGAAATTTGGTGACATTAAATGGGTGAGAATAAGCCAAATTGGATAAGATGGGAAGCAGATGCTAATGAATTGGTAAATGAGCCTTTCCCTATAAAATCAGAGATAGGAGAAGTACGAGGGAATAATTGGGTGAATTTAGAAGGGGGCTGTCCCCAAAATGAAGTGTGGAACTTGCCTATTGTCTGTGGACCTGAAATGAGGACCCAGGTTTATACGAAGAAATTGTATTCATACAACCCTTTTTCGTGCTGTTGGTGAAATGAACGTTAATTTTATGTTGTTAAATCTTGCATGTCTATATACAGACATGGCAGACATTATTTAAAAAAAAGATTTCTACCAGGTAAATGCAATTGATGGGGGTAACTGGCAGGTTAACCCAGCTGTCGGAGAGATGGGTGTACACAGCGGTGATATACAAAGGGAGTCTGCCGGAGAAGGTAACAGGTGTGTACAGAGCCCGGAAGTGGAAGCAGTACGTTGGTCCGATGTGCCAAGAAATTGTGCACAAACTGTTGTGACGGGGCAAATTTAATGGAAAATGTTGAGCTTTTTGGATTAAGGGGTACACCGAATGGTGTAGTCATAAACCAGGAGTCTGAGGCAGCAGGCAAAAGCATATTGTCCTTGCGTGAAGGCATGAAGGTGGTAGCAAAGACACTCGAGAGGATTGCAGAACGCAATAAAGGGAATAGAAGCGAGAAGGTAGGGGATAAACAGAATAAAAATGCACATAAAATGAAAAAGAAATAGAGCAAGAAAACAAAATGCAGGAAAGGAACGCCAAATAAGAAAAATATGAATGTGGGTGTTAAGGAAGGTGCCGAACAGTGTCTGTTGTTAACGGGTATGAGTAAGGAATGTACGAGGTGTGTAGAGAATAGTCAAGAGCAAGACAGTATAGAGAATGTTTTGGAGTCGTGGGATGATGATGCGGGCTGGGACGAATATGTAGAAACTTTCACTATATTTGGGCGAGGTGATTCGGGGTTCTGTAACCTAGAATGGTAGAGGTAGTAAGGGTGAATGGATTAGATAAATATAGTATGTGGAATGAGTGTAGGGATTTATGCATTTTTTTGTCCTTTTTTTTATTTGCCTGGATGGGAATCAATTATGTTTTAGTTGTTGCCTAGTGCACTTATTGAATAATGACAATTGTATTAAGTTATAATAATGGGATATAATTTGGTAATGTTGCTGGAGTTGTTCATTGTAATAGCTAAATTGGAATTACTTGGTGAATGCGTTTTGAAGAGCTTTAGTTAGGGGTTTAGATTATATTTGTATTTATGCTTGTGTTTTGTGTGGTCATTGATTCGGTCTAGAACGTGATCTGTTGTAGATCGTGTTCGAGGCTGAACGTTGGGCGTATGTAACGTCCCTTAAGTGTGAGTTATGTGTGTCAGGTTGGGTGTGATCATTTTGTATTAAGAAATTAAATTCTAGGTGTACTGTGGTTTCGTTGTTATACGGGAGTAATTCGTTATAGTAAGAGGTATTACGTTATTGATGTTTTATTAAGGAGACAATAAAATGTTCATGCTGTATAATGAGTCGTTGTTGGGAGAATATTGTTGTAACGTTTTTCGGAGAATCTGTCGTGTTCCTAAAAAAGGATTGTTACCGCGTGGTGTGTGTTGTTGTTGTTGTTGTGGTTATGAGCGTGTTGTCTTGCAATGTAGTCGGGAACGTTCGTTGGAGAGAGTTAATTAAAATATGTTAAGCTTAATATGGAAATAATTCTCTGTGACCTTGATAAAATGCTGTTTTGATGTAAGCGAGATGGAGATGGAAGTGACTGTGGTGAAGCAGAAGTAATTTTAAACGTCTGCATCACGCTTACCCCGTCATGGATGTACAGCCCGAATGTGTTCGAAAATGCAAGAGCATCGGATGTGTGGATGGATAATGGTTCCAGCTAACAACGATAACACTTACGATAAGTATTACCATTCGCATAAAACTTTATTGCTCTAAAGCACTGCCTGTATCGTAATTTGTTTGTTATATGATGCACATAACGCAGTCGCTATGCAGTTTAAGTCCGATGTGGATAGGAGCGCCCGAGAACGTAATGAGTAAGCGATTCTGAAGAGCCCTGACGATATCCATGCATGCTTTGTCGCAGTAAAGAGTCTGAACATTCAACGCTGAGCCCGTCTTGTTAGAGTAACTGTAATGACCATGGATTTTATCCACATCGTTATACCGAGCCGTCGTGACAAGAAATAGTGATGTTAGAGTTAGATTGTGTTACGGACACAACAGCTTAGCTTGTGCTGCGATGGTATTTATAAAGAAGTTTGCACTGCCAATTGTAAATTGTTTAATTGAAACAATGCACCAATTAACAGTAAATTAAAAAAACAAACAATACACCATGAAACAGAAGTAGTTTTATATAAAAGAGTGTGAAAGGGCATGAAAAAGTTTCTTTGCCCAAGAAACAAAAGTAAATTAGTAATTAGGCAATCAACTTAAGGTGCCAGTATGTCAACTCCAAACCGTTTGGGTGGGTATATAAGGGAATCAAGGGGTGTTCACCTATGAGACAGAATCACTGAAGTGCATTTTAAATTGAGAATCAGGACACCCTTGCAGAACCACCACAGGGAGGATCACCAGCACCATGATTAAAAACAGTTATGTAATCAACATTAATTAATTAACTAATGGAAACTAACAAAAAAATGCTTAATTTGCATAACTCTGACGTCAGCAGTCATGTGAACAACTTTTGGTATCCAGTACCTTTGGAATGTGGTGAGGTAGGGCCAGGCAGAATGGTATGTGGCTGCGGCACCTTTTATCTTTTGCACAGAATTCCAAAATGGATCTCCTCTTTCACCATTAATTAATTAAGTTCGTAAGTTTAACAAATACAACAATGAGCTGTTCAGGAATTTTTCCGTGAGAATACGACATTTCACGCAGAAAAAAGTACCCTAGTTGATGACCCAGACTAGAAGCTATAACGGTACAAAGTTTCATCAAAATGCGTCCAGTAGCTTTTGCTTGATGCCCGAACAACTACAGACTCGTTACAGTTTTATTATAAGTATAGAAGATAACAAGCTTAAAATATATAACTAGCCATTCTTTTAAAGAAAGATCGTAAAAGTATGCTTAATATGTTGAATCTTCTGTATATCAGATTATTTACAGCAGACTTCGATGTTTTGCCATCTGAAAGTCAAAATAGATGCGGGATCGCGTATAAGCAGGAGTGTCAAAAACTCCTCAATTAAAAATCATGGGTGCGTCAGAGAAAAGACACTTTTTCTACTATTTCCACTGTCGTTCGAGAAATCGCAGCGAGAAAATTCTCGTTACGACAATGAAAATCCACTTTTCAGTGATTTTCTTGCACTGTTTTCCACTCAACAAAAGTCAGTTGAAAACAGTTTTTCAAATAACCGTGCTCGCTGCCGCAAAAGAAATGAAAGTGATTTCTTAAAAATAAAAACACTGGACAACCTATTCACTTGAATTCACGGAGAATTCTCTGATTCTGGAGAAATTCACTAGTGGCTGTTCTCCGAACGCACGCCATGATATGGGTTAACCTTTATAATCTCGGAAGCCTCATTTGTAATTTTCAGAATCAATAAATATAATGAGAAGAAGGACGCAACAATGAAGATTGCCACCAAAGTTCATTAATTTAGTTCCAATGAGATGACATTGCTAGCGTGCTTGTTAGGAGCTGTGGCAATCACACTAACAAGAGAGAAGACTTTATTTCTTCAAGCTAGCGCATACCTTGTTTTATCGTCAACATGGCCGTCTGTATCTTTTGAAAGTGCACGATCATAGTCTACCATAATTGGCTAGCCTATCATTGTTGTAGGCTATGGCAAGATACAAACGAAAATTTATCTTAAATTTAGCTTAAATTTGATTCGAGACAATATTTCTCAGGCATATTTCTTAAGTTTTATATGCTCAATTTCAGTTGAAGCTTGATTGTAATTTAAGATTACAATTAAATTTATCCACTATCACTATAGCCTCATTGATAGTAAATTAAGATTACAATTATGAGCAGAACTTTGTTTTTTTTTAAAAATAGTAAAAAACATAATAATGTTTATTCCTTTTAATATCTGAAATAGTTTACTTAATATTAAAGGATTTCCATGACCAAAAACGCCATTGATACTGCTCATGCTTTTCTGATGCCTTCGGAGCTTGCAGAGAGGGAAAAGTTTTCTTGAAACATTCACTAACAGTGTTGTTAATTTGCAGGAGAGTGTTCAATTTAAAAAGTCATTTTCATTGTTTCTGCATTATCCTTTAATTAACAAAGTAGTATAATATGTTGTTTATTAATTAATGATCTTATATTCATTTATATATGGAGAAATAAAGTAATAAATAATAAGAAAAAATAATAAGTTCACTAATGAATAATGATGAGTTTTTGAGAACTGAAAAATTGTTAATGAATGATAAATGGTTGAAGGGCATTGTTTAATTTTAATTAAAAATGTTAACAAAATACAAACGCATGAAAAAACGCTAATGGTGCATATAATTTCAAATACCAGCTAGCGCTACCCGCACCTGAAAGTTATCAAAGTAGCACACTACAAACTCGGAAGATAAGTATACGACTTCTAGTGTTCTATACACTGTCCAAGGAAAGAAAGAAAAACTGGTAATAGTGTCTAATTAAATTTCCGATTTCAATTGTTACAAATTGTTGCTAAGTAAAATTAATTTCTAATCGAATTAGAAAGTATTTGGATATGCCCAGTTTTTCTTTCATTTCAGAAAGTATAGGCTTGTAAACACAAAACCACTTCATACATGGAGGCTGCCATCTTTGAAACCGCTCGCGCTATAATCTACAACAACAGAAGAAATACTGACGTTTCTTCTATTGTAATAGACTATCCCCTTGTTAGCTAGAAGAAATACTGGCGTTTCTGGCACACTAGCAGTAGAAAAGTATATGCAATCAGGGTATTTTATAGCTGAAAAGCTTACGCCTCAAGCGTGCTTCTAACGCAACTAGCTGAAAAGTATATGCACCATCATTTAAGAATTTTGCTCACAAATAATTATACCATTGAACTCTATGATTATTACTGCTTACGTTGACTCTGAGCATGGCCAACACCACCTAGATAACAAGTTAAAAAGAAAAAGGTTTTATCAAACCAAGCTTTTATAATGTTTTATTTAGTGGCAACAATACAGCTGAATTTTGCAACTATAAACAATAGATACATTTACTCTCGCCATAACGAAATGTCCAATTGTTACAACAATCAATTCGTAGTAATGAGTTAGTACCATTAGAACACAAACCAATGAACCGATTTGAAATTTTTTTTATTTATCATAAATTGTCATCGATTCTGCATAAGTGTGTCAAATTGCAGCTCCCTAGCTTGTCGGAAAGTTGGTTTAATATTGATTACAAGATTTTACCTAAACAAACTAACACAGCAAAGTTGATAAATACTTATAAATAAGGCCTGCGCAATGAAATGTCATACATTGTTATATCGATATCAAATGGCCAAGTCAAGGGCTTTTTATTGGTAGAAATACAATTAACAATAGCCGCTTTTGTGTGAAGTAACAATGTATGATGATTCTGAATCACAAAACAAAAAAAACAATTACAATGAAGTTATTGATGAAGTTATATAAAAGACCCAAACTGGACAATATTATAAAAAACAATCAAAATTAGTCTTAGCAATATAATAATATTTATTCTTTTAATTTATTAATGTACAGGATGATTATAATTTAGGTGACATCATTTAGACCCTTCTAGCGGACGTTCTGGTAATCAGATTTTGACAAAACCTGAGATATATGTTATACAGACCATGGGGAAGAGAATTTTGCAATAAAAAATTAATTACATTTTGCCGTATGGCGTATCAATAATAAGTTAAAAACAGAGAAATTTATAAAATCAGAGCATTTGTTCAATGTGCATTCTATTCATGTCAATGATCTGTTCAAAGCGCAATGTTGCATGTTCCACAGTAGAGTGAAGGGTTTCCTGAGGATTTGCAGTGATATGGAGTGTTTTGCTTGCTTTTAATTCAGGGACAGTCCGTATTCTTCCTCCATAAACATTATCTTTCAAATATCTCCACAACCAGCAGTTACAAGGGTTTAAGTCCGGTGAACGAGTAGGCCATGCAATTGGAAAAGCTCGCAAAATCACCCGATCATCTCCAAAATAAGCATGAAGCAGTTCTCTCATTGTCGTGCAATGAAGGGTGCTGCACTATCTTGCATAAAGATAGCAGTGTCTAAACATATTCTTTCTTATAAAGCAGGAATGACTTTCTGCTGCAGAAGTTCGCAACAACGAGCATCAGTGATTAAACATCTTTTATTGCCAAAAGGGGTCAACAAAAAAATGTGAAGTGAATCAGCACCATACAGTAACGTAATTAGAGTGCAAAAGCTTTTCATGCACAACCATCCACTTATCCGTTATCCAAATGCGACAGCTTTGAACATTCACTGTTCCATCTAGTGTGAAATGCTCTTCATCTGACCACAAAATGTTCCATGGCCATGCATTATTTACGGCTATTCTAGTCAGAAACTGGCAAGCAAAATCAATGCATTTTTCCGGATCTTCATGAAGGAACTTTTGAACCACCTGGATCTTGTTAGGATACCACTTGAAACTGGAACGGAAACTACTTGTACTGTACACCACGGAATAGACAAATCACGTGATATGGCTGGAGCACTTGCTGAAGAATATTGGAGACTTGAAGCACTCTCCACTACAGCAGAAGCAACGTCTTCCACAGTCTCATTTGCAATTCGTTTCCGTCCTCTCCCTGACAGTACACCAAACTCACCAGTTTTTTCAAATTTCTTAATCATTTTTTAAACCATTAATTTTTCAAACGTCGATATTCTCTTAGTGCAACAGAACCATTATTGCAGTTCTGGTAAAACAACTTCACTAATAAAGCTCGTTCCTTATTAGCTAAGATCATCGTGAAGAATGACTTTACATTTAATTTCACTGTCATTTTAAAGTTCTTTTAATATTACATCTCATTTGCAACTCGTTTCTGAGTAAAAATTCTCAGATAGTTTCTTACATGACAAGCGCCATATTTTGACGTAGCAGTCAAAATGTGAACTAATATTTTTACTGCAAAATTCTCTTCTCCATGGTCTGTATAACATATATCTCAAGTTTTCCTAAAATTTGATTACCAGAACAGCTGCTAGAAGGGTCTAAATGATGGCGCTTAAAATATAACCCCCTGTATTAGGTTTCAGAGCACAAACTTTCTTTCTAGGTGGTGACGATTCAATAAGATTTGTTCGTTCGTTAATTATTGTCATGATTATTGATAACATGTTATTGTCATTAACAAAACGAAAACGCATGCGATAAGTTTGGTTAAACAAAATTGAAGCTTCGGCTATGGCCACAATTTAGCACCAATGTGGCAAATAAGAGTAACCTATGTGAGAACTGGAGCCGGACACTATGGACGAACTTCAATAAAGATAACAGGAAACCACTGATCCACATAAAACTTTTAATCGGACGTATGCGCTGATTAAAAGTTTTATGTGGATCAGTGGTTTCCTGTTATCATTATTAAGAGAAACCTATTTGCCTCCACCTCTTCTCAGCAGATGGACAGGCCTTTTATAATCAAGTGGGCTATGCTCTTAGCCATGACGCTAGTGCTGTGATCACTGATCCTATTGACTCGGAACATGATTGCTAGCGATTAAGTGAATGCAGCCCTAGGGATTAGGCCTGTGCGCGGAAACGTCATACATTGATGTTAGAATGTATGATGTTTCCTCGCTCAAGCTTTCTCTTTCGGTGGTGTTCCCTCGACACTGAAAAGTCACTTGTTATAATAGTCCAAGTAACAATAGCAAACTTCATTGTTTCCAACAAACGAGAAAATATTTGGTGTTAAAATCCATGATGGAAACAATGAAGGTTATATTATTGCTTCTACTAAAAAAGAGATCAGGTGACTTTTCAGCATCAGATAATGAAATATGTTCCATATAGCTTAACTTTGTGCGAAATGTGATGGACATTTACATTATTATGTATTCCTTATTATTTGTTGCAACAATGTTTAACAATTGAAACGGCCATCATATTTCGCGTAAACTAAAGCTGAATGGACTATACAATGCTTTGCTTAATGATTCACATTATAAGGACGACATTAAAAACAAACTTAAACAGAATATAGACAAAAAAACCTGTATTTCGCAGGACTACCGACTGGACTGAAACTTCAAATGCATGATAATAGTCAGTGAAAAACATTGGAAGATATAATCAGCAGAAACGGTTAGGTACTAACAAAAACTTAATCATCAGCAGAATACTATCGTATCCAGCAGCATTTTGGAATCTGGAGGGGATTTCCCAACCATTTATACCTGGCCACACAATATAGAGCAAATTTTGGAATGTGAGACGGGGGGGGGGGTCCCAGCAAATTATATCTGCCCAGACACAAAGGCTCTATAAATGACTGCTGCACTTTCTCATCTGGGACACCCGCTCCAAAAGATGTTATAAATGACAGGTGTACATTCTCACCTGGCCTTATCTCCACATTTAATTATTTGTATTTTTCATTTACTTTGAATTTCCTTCATTTGGGTGTCTCTATTGGGGTGGGGGTTCTGTTTGATTACCTTTTAATCGGGTTTCCATTCCTAAGTGTGGTAATTCATTTGGCTGATGACATCATCCTGATTAATCACGTGATTGCGGTCATGTTCCGATGTACTGAGGCTGAAAATAATATTAGTTTCATTGGTTTTGCCATGCAGTGTAGCATCCCTGCCCTGAGGACTGTCATGCAGTGAAACACCATCACCTGTGTGCCAGCAAGTGTATGCTTGTGCACAAAGGATAAAACGCACTTATAAAAGTCATCTACAGCGGATGTTTGACATATTGGCACCTTATTTTAATTGTTTAATTACTAATTAACTAAATTTCGTGCTACTAAATTTTTTCCAAGGCCTTTTACACTTTATTCGGAATAAAACTGCTTCTGTTTCAAGGTGTATTGTTTGTATATTAATTTTCCGATAATGAGGCATTGTTTCAATTGACTACTACCAACTGTGACCCTTAGTTTTAGAGGTTTGACAATTGACTTTTCAAACTTTTATAGATACAGTTTCTCGCTAGAATATTATATAAATTTACGAAGTTATATAATATGTTTATATATTAAAGAAGGATTTCATACTCATTTATGGAATGGAGAAGATAAAGTAATAAATAATATGAAAAAATATTATAGACATTCACCAATGAATAATGATGAGAGTTTTTGAAGAGAATTGAAGATCAGTAAATGAATGGTAGATGGTTGCTGTGCATTGTTTAATTTTTATTAAAAAAGACCAACAAAAGACAAGCGCATGAAAAAAAGCTAAATTGGCATTACTGCGCACAAATATTTATAACGATAAAATTCTTCGATTGTTATGCCGTAATGTTGACTCCGACCATGACCACCGGACCCCGATGATCAGGTGACTTTTGAGTGCCCTGGCCTGTCTCTCGTTGGCCTCGGAGCATGACCACCGAGAGAGAGAAAGCCTCCGCAATGAAACTGAATACATTGTTGCATCACATAGATAGTGCATTGTTCTTTGTATTTCTACCAATAATAAGCCCTGAATTTGCACTATCTATGTGATGCAACAATGTATTCAGTTTCATTGCGGAGGCTTTCTCTCTCTCGGTGGTCATGCTCCGAGGCCAACGAGAGACAGGCCAGGGCACTCAAAAGTCACCTGATCATTAGGGTCCGGGCAACAATCCATCCTTCATTGTTTCAACAAACGAAAATATACAGATTGTTAAATCCAAGATGGAGACAATAAAGGATGAATTGTTCACGGACCTGATGATCATGTGACTTTGAGTGCCCTGGCCTGTCTCTCGTTGGCCTCTCGTAGCTAACGAGAAAAACAGACCCTGGCGCAGAAAAGTCACCTGATTATAATTGTTCAGCCAACAATCCAACCTTCATTGTTTCCAACAAACGCAAAAATATCAATTGTTAAAATCCAAGATGGGAACAATTAAGGTGACATTGCTACTCAGACTAGTATGGTCGGGTGTCTTTTCGCGCCGAAGCCTGTCTTTCTCGTTGGCTACGGTTGACTTTGAGTCATGACGCTTGCACTCTGATCACGTGATCACATTGACTAGGTGCATGACTCCGAACGAATAAGTGAAGGCATCCTAGGCGTGGTGGCCATGCTGAGAGTCAACATAAAACGTAATAATCAACGAATTTGATGAATATTTACACTGGCCAACAAAATTTAAGATATTTCTTGTAACAAAATAAAAGTAGGTAATTTTTAGTAGTATTTTTTCTGTTGATTGCGAATATAATTTTTAAATTTCTTGTTTTACAATGAAATATTTTTAACGCGTATTTTTAAATCATTCAGTGTTTGGGGCCTGGAAAATTTCCTTGCGGTCCCAAAATATAGATACTTTACAATGTAGCTGCTTCACTTCACTCCCATTACTTTAACATAGAAGTCTCAATGTGCATAACTTGGAAATTTAACGTGATAGAAAAAATCTAAAAGCAGATTTGGATTCTACCTACAAATTACTATTAAGAACACTTTATGTGATCTTAGTTACAAGATGTGTGTTGACTAGTGTTATTTGTGACCAGTATTATAAATTTAGACTTTTTTCTTGCGTTTGTATTTTGTTGGTTATTCCTAATAAAAATTAAACAATGCAAATCAAGCATCTGTCATTCATTTACAAGTCTTCCCTTCTCTTCAAAAACTCATCATTATTCATTAGTGAACTTGTTGTTTTTTTTTCTTATTCCATTATTTTATTTCTCCATTTGTAAATAAGTAAAACATAATTAATTATTAAACCACATATAATACTACTTCGTTAATTAAAGTATAATGCAGAAACAATGAAAAAATGACTTTTTAAATTGGACACACCCCTGTGAAATTAGCAACACTGCTTGTGAACATTTCAAGATAATTTTACCTTCTCCGCAACCTCCGGAGGTATCAGAAAAGCATGAGCAGTTCCCATGTCGCAATTAGTTATGGGTATCCTATAACATTAAGTTATTTTGTAAATTATTTCGGATATCAAAGAGAAAAAATTTAATATGTTTTTTATTATTTAAAAACAAAACAAAGTTCTGGTCATAATTGTAATCATAATTTAGTCTCAAGTTGCATCTGAGATTGAACATATAAAACTTAAAAAAATAAGCTTGAGAAAAATTGTCTGGATCAAATTTAAGCTAAATTTTCGTTTGTATCTTGCCATAGCCTAAAACAATGAAATGTTAGCCAATTATGGTAGATCATGATCGTGCACTTTCAAAATATAAAAACGGCCATGCTGATGGTTAAACAACGTATGCGCCAATTTGTAGAAACGAAGTCTTCTCCTCTCTTGTTAATGTGATTGCCACAGCTCCTAACAAGCACGCTCGCTTCTCATTGTAACAAAATTGTTCAACTTTGTTAGCACTCTTCGTTATTGCGTCGTCTTTATTATTATATCTTTTGATTCCGGAAATTACAAACGAGGCTTCCGAGATTATAGTGAGACCTCTCTGTGAATTCAAGTGAATAAGTTTTCCAGTGTTTTTATTTTTAAGAATTCACTTTCACTTCTTTTGCGGCAGCCAACACGGTTAATCGAGAAACTGTTTTCCACTCAATTTTGTTGAGTAGGAAAGAGTGGATAGAATAGGTGAAAGAGTGGATATTCGTTACAGTCACGAGAATTTTCTGGTTGAGGTTTCTCGATCGACAAAGGGGAAATAGTAGAAAAAGTGTGTGTTCTCTGAAAAGTTTTTTTAATTGAAGAGTGTTTGACATACCAATTTATATGCGATCCCGCTTCTGTTTTGACCACCAGATGGCAAAACATCGAAGTCTGCTCTAAATAATCAGATATACAATATAATCCAACATGTAAAGCATAAGTTATCGTTCTTTCTTTAAATGCACGGCTAGTTATATATTTTAAGCTTTTTATCTTATATCTATACATATAATAAACCTGTACGAGTCTGTTGGTGTTCGAGCATCACGCAAAAACTACTGCACGCATTTTAATGAAACTTACTACCGTTATAGCTTATAGTCTGTGTCCTCACCTAAGGTACTTTTTTCTGCACGAAAATGTCGCATTCTTACGGGAAAATACTTGAAAAAACTCAGTGTTGTGTTTGTTAAACTTTCCAACAGATGTTGCCGGAAAGAAGATATGTTTCTAAACATGCCTTCCAGAAAGCGATCAAATCTCTCTATAGACTCAAGAGACATAAGGGAATGAGACAAATACGCTCGCAGGAAACAAATGAGGAACGTGAAGCTCGGCTGGCGGAGAACCAGGTACAGCGCTCATTTTGATTAAATGAAAACATCGATCATGCGTGTCTGCAGAGAATAGAGCTTTCAATGTTCAGCTTCCATGGACTAATAAGGTGCGGAATGATTTACTACACTTCTAATATTAATTATGCTAATTTTGTTGGTATTGGTGCAATGATCAAAAACTGTCATCGCGAAGCCTTAAAACGGAGTATGGAGTCAAACGGATTGTGTTGTTCTGGCGGAAAAATTCGACATAGACATTTTTCAAGAACCTCCAACCTTTTAAAAGCACTTTTGGTCGGGACACATACACATTCAAAACATTTTTCGGATTGTGTCCGTTTTATAACCTTGCATTCCAGATGACCTCATATGGTGCAAAGCAAAATGTGGAAAGTACATTAATGCCTGCTTTTGAAATTCAAAGCCATGCATATCATTTGATAGGTTTTCTTTTGCCTGGGGATATACCTAAATTCCTTCAAATATATTTTGTATCCAACTATTGTGCAATTTTCAAAATCTAAACGTACGTGTGACTGCTGAGATGCAAAACTTGTTGCATCAAATAAATCGGTACAATAACACCTTCAAAGGTGCACTAAACTCTATTCCGAAAAGACAAGAAAACGATTAAATTTGTATTCAATGCTGATTGCCGTCCGATAGCAGAACATCGTGGACGATACCAAGCCCCTACCACAAATAAATTTACTGTTGTACCGGTGGACCAGGAGTGCAATCAGCTTAACATTGTGTTGCGCACCGGCGATGAACGCTTACAAGGGATTAGCGAAACTCATCGGGCTTATGACGTCTTTCAGTACCCTCTGACTTTTTGTCGCGACGAGAATGATTATAATTTTTGTTTCACCACGTTAATCCTGTGACTAGTGCGCCCAATTCCAACAAAAACGTTTTAGCGATGCAGTTTTATTCGTTCGTGCTACAATTAAGACGGGGCCGTTTTACCCATTTGCATTATTTTCGCGGACAATTTAGTCAATACGTAGTGGAGATTGAACGTTTAGTCTTCATTCGCACAAACCAAAGGTGATTACATACTGAAAATTATATTGATCTTTAGGATGCCATGCAACAAGACACCTATGCGGAAAAATTGGCACGTATGGTCATTCTATCGTCGAGCTTCACAGGAGGGCCACGCTATATGCATGAGCAAACTTAAGACGACTTTTGTTACGTTAAAAAAGATGGGCATCTAGACATTTTTGTTACGTTCACTACAAACCTAAAATGTGTAACGTTCCGTCTAATGAGTCACGTGTGTTTGACGGTGGGAGAAGAGAGACAATAGCAAATAAGGTGTGTTATCGGTAGTTGTTTTTTTTTTTTGTTGGTTATGAAATAGTAGTGAGGTTTGTTTGTTGTGTGAGGTTATTGTTTGTGGTGCGTTAGAAATAATTTTTGTGTTGTATTGTCATTTTTGAGAGATATATATATATATGCCGTGAACGATCGTTAATAGCCCTCTGTTGGAACTGCATTTTAATGGGTGTTCCGAGAAGATAGCTCAGCTTCCAGCGGAGGATTGTTGCGATCGTTTTCGGCGAATTGGAGGAACGTGTTTTTTGGTTTGTTGTAAAAAATTCTTCTGTGATTTTTTTTTCTCTCGTCGCTGTTGAGAGAGGTTCTTATATAAAAAATTTGGGTTTTCTCCGAAACGATACGGAAGATAATAGTGTTGCATGTTACCAAGTATATTGGCGAAATAGAATAATCATACCAGCTGAAGAAAGTTTTTTTTGTGCTAGATCGAGACTTTTATGGAACTCTATGCTGAGTAGTAACTGCATGCCGTAAAAACGGTAATTTTCGATTTACCTGGAACCAAGTAAATATGTGTTCGTAATTCTGAAACTGAATTTATTGATTTTATATATGTTGTAATTATTTTCCAACATGATTAATCGGCCGGCCTTACTGACTGAACGGAGATGTGCGGAGGAAGTGAATTCATGAAGGACCCCGATTACGGCAGTAGGCGTGATAATTGACCCGACGACCCCGTTTAAAAGAGATAGCTAATTGGAGCATAGCAAGTCCTCAACCGTCATTCGTAACTGTCCAGCTTACGAAAATATGGTGAGTTCGTTTCGATTTCTTCGCGGTAAAACCATGGGCCCGAGCATAAACTGTACAACAAAGCAACAGATAATTGTCAGCTAAAAGTTTAAGACAGATTAAATGAAAAGGAGCGCACGAGCTTTATTTGTGTATGTTAGATTAGGGTTCTATCAATGTCGACAGCTGTTTAAAATAGAGTAATAAATAAGAAGTCTAATCTTATTAAGCACCTTGTCATCACAATTGGATATCAGTTCAGCAAAGTTTTGAGGCATGGGCAGTAATTGCGCGTAATAGGTTTGATTATTGAAATGGGAGCACAAGCGTATGCATACTTATACAGTACATGCTGTAAGTCACTGAGGAAGTGCTGCCAGTGGGTGATTTAATTGGTAGTTCACAATGACCAAGAGGGGTCACTCTTCCCTCTCTACGCATTAAAGGAGGGCATTGCGCTTTCAGGCGCTGGTGTATAGAGAATATTTGATTCGGCAGTGTGAATTATCGGTATCACAATTTCAATGTCAAGCGGCCGTCACCGCCTCAAGTAAACTGTTGATTAGCTGAGGATTTTCCTTTTACTCTGACAAGAGTGCCAGCTGTATTGATCATTTTGATCTAATAGGTCATATTTTGTAAATCTAAACTAGAACATATGCATGAAAGAAGGGGCCACTCAGGATAAGTTTATAGTTATAAGGGAAGGACACTTTGGTAAATAAATATATTATTGGAATAATAAATGGGTGTTTACTCAGCCACAGTAGTGTAAGGAGTTTTCATATATCGGTTTCGAACCTTACCTTTTCCTTCCCCAGGTACTTGGAAGTTGAGACTTAAGTACCACATACCTGATATTGTAGGGGTGGGGGACGCTAGAAATGGAATGACATAACTCAAGAGCTTTTCTTTATAGTTTCGAGTGTCATAATATATACAATATAATCACGGAATTCCCAGCACCACATGAAGATGCCATTTCCTAATAATGAGGATCCGTAGCCGTCTGTTTTTGTAAAGAAAGAAATGATGCATAGTCTTTGCGGTGCACCTAACGTGAACTCACCTTGCACGGCCGATGCACAAAAGAGTACGCAATGGCGGAGGTTAATCAGGCGAAAACAGACGGAGATGGTTATTCATTATATCGACGACTACGAACATAATATGGTGGATTGACAGCTGAAATATGGCTACGTGGCCAGCGAATCGTGGTCGACAATAGATGGGTCGTATCTTACTCAGCTGTTCTGTCAGTCTTTTTGGGCTCAAATATACGTTGAAATGTGTAACAGCATAAAATCCATTAAGTACATATGCAAATATGTGACTAAAAGTAACGGTCAAGCGACGATTGCATTGCGAAACAATGAACGTGATGAGATAAAGCGTTTTTAATCAGGCCGATACATCAGTTCCTCGAGGCAGTGTGGCGTATTTTCGGTTTTGCGATCCATGAGATATATCCACCCGTCATGTGCACTTAGAAAATGAGCAACGCCTATATTTTGAACCAGACAACGTCAGAGAAACGCTAGAAAGCCCCAGGCAAACAACTTTACTCGCCTGTTTCCGATTATGTGAGACGGACGAGAAAAACGCAAAAGCGCTTTATTAAAATGAGGTTCCATCGTACTATAAATACGATAAGCAATGCGGCATTTTTATTCGCTGTAAAAGAGGCACGATTGTAACCAGGCGTATTCAAGGAGCATGTAATGAGTAGGGTTCATACAGTGCATCTAAATAATGCCTGGTGCTATTATATGCGCATATTTTTATGCGTGGCTGGACTTCTTTTGCTTCGCTACCAATGTTTGTCGACATCAAATACTGGACGTAACAAACCGCTTGCAGGGCGCGCCTCTTGCTGGAGAATGTCTCAGTGATAGACCACGTCGCTTGCGCCATTTGTTCTCATTGATATTGGTGTTTTGTGAACTTTATGGTGCTGCACAAGTCTGGCAAAAATATAAACATCATTTGTCAGAGGACTTTTTACGAGAAATGAGACAGGCTGTTGAAGGCGGCGAACGGAATGACGTGATTCGGGAAACATTTATGAATCGTACGAGAAACATCCCTCGTTTGTTTAAGAGAAATTCAAGGTGTCGTATTGTCTATTGGTAGTAATCCTCTGCCAAACTATGGTTTGCCTGTACCAAGTTCAGATGATTGGTATGGCAACAGAGAGTACACAGCCGAAACTAACCATAACCCTGTTGAAATTGCAGAAACTCTTCGAGACGGTATACTTGCATTAACAGCAGAGCAGCGGAGAATATACGAGTGTATCTGGGAGAGGACCCCAATCCTAGAAGGGATCTGTTTTTCTCAGAAGTGCCACATAGCACTGGAAAAACTTTATAACTAAAAGTATCAAGGCTCAGGTCTTACTAGCTGTAACCTCCTCGTGGATAGTGGCACTTTATTGTCAGGTGGAATAACTGCCAATTTCAAGTTTAAAATACGTCTACAATTAGACACTTCAGAGACGCCAATTTGCGACATCTCGCGTAAAAGTGATATACCGAGGGTTATGAGTGACTATTAACTGATTGTGTGGGATGAATGCACGAAGGCAAGCTGCAAGGCAGCGGAAGCTGTGGACAGGACATTGCAAGATATCAGGCAAAATGACAGGCCGATTGGAGGCTTCACAGTGCTGTCTAGTGGAGACTTTAGATAGATGCTGCCAGTAATTACACGAGGCACTACAGTTGATCCGATAAACGTTGCCTGAAGAACTCTACTCTCTGGACTAGGGTCACACTCTTGCACTTGACAGCCAACATGCGGACGCAAAGAGGCGGAAATAGAAACGCAAAAGAGTTTCCGAATTGTTACTAAAATTTGGTGAGGGCACGTGCCCAACTGAAGACGGAAAAATAAGTTTATTACAAAATTTATGCCAAATAGTTTAATCTTCCATAGAACTTATTTCATCTGCTTACGGCGACATAGAGCAAAATTTAGCAAAAATACCTGAAATTTTTGGTTTGTGGACGAGCTATTTTGACGCCGCAGAACGACCACGCTGCAGCAATCAATGACATTATATTGGCACGTGTAGCGGGTGAAAGTGTTGAATATACTTCCATCAACCGAATAATGGAGCAAGATAAGGCTACAAGCTATCCAGGCGAATTTTTTTAATTCTTTGTCTGCACCTGGGCTTCCATCTCATAAAATAATTTTAATACTCGGTGTGCCTATAATGCTTTTGGGGAACGTCAGCCTACCCAAGTTGTGTAAGTGCACCCGCCTGAGAGTGCTTGTTCTGCAACCAAACGTGATAGAAGCCGAAGTGCTGACGGTATGCGGTGCGGGTGAGCAAGTTTTATTCCCCGGATTCCTCTTATACCCAATAACTTCCCATTCAGATTCAAGCGTGTGAAATGTTTTATCACTGTTTTATTTGCAATGACCATTAATAAGGCGCAGGTTCAGACTTTGGGTACCACGGGCATAGACTACACTATAGCTGCTTCTCACACGGCCAATTGACCTAGCACTTTCTCGCGTCAGTGATGCTAAAAATCTTTGTACACGCGCCAGGTAATATTTTCATAAACATTGTTTACAGAGAGGCTTTTTGTTCACAATATAAATTATTCATAATATTTTCTGTTTCTTCATTTATTAAATTATCTTTTTTATCAAACGATAACACATGATACTTTTTATCCCATAGTTAATATTTTTAATTGAGATTATATATACTATAATAATATTTGTTTTGAAAATTGACATTATAGCTGCCGCCACGTAAGTTGAACGATCTTTTTGAAATGCGCAGTAAGTCATCTCATCAATATGCTTTGTCTGGATTTTACATATGAGTAATGGTCGAGATATCGTTGAAACGTGGAAACCCTATTACAAGTCATAATATAAAACAAGTTGCATTCGAGTCGACTATTCTGATTCATTTTTTAACTTATTAATTTATTAACTTCATTTATTAATTTCAGTTATCTATTTAAAAGAAAAAACGAAAATTGAAAATAAATATAAATGCGAAAACAAGGTTTCGAAAACGAAAGCGGATGTTTCATGGAACAGCTAAGCGATTTACCTCCCGTTAACGTCTATTGGCTGGTGTTGGAAATAACGTCATCCTGTCATTCAACTTATGTAGCGGCAGCTATAAGTATTAGATTATTAAAACTGACAATAAGTATTTATTATTATTATAATTATTATTATTATTATTATTATTATTATTATTATTATTATTATTATATTAGCGGCATATATTATCAAAATGTGAGCGGCTTGCGCACAAAATTAGCTCAAACGTTTGATTTTGTTACTGGT
>JAHWFO010117712.1:0-20129 GCA_023313115.1 Rhysida immarginata | reverse complement strand
TTGTTGTACAAACTTTGCCTTGCATTGTTGGTCATGAGATATTTCTCTTTAATATGCCTTGCCATAACCATGAATATCGATTTTTTATCGATATTTATTATTTTTCCGAAGTCTGAGGTAGACAGTGACCTTCCTCATGCTTTGAAGGTCACGTATGCGAAATTTTATCAAGATCGGAATAAAACTGTAGATTTGTATAAAAAACGTACAGACCCACAGCCAGACCCACAGACAGACCCACAAACATCCTTCTTTATATATATAGAAGATTAGGGGGGTTATAAGAATCGAATCGCTATACGTTAAAAAGAACGTAAATGGCTTTATAATGCTGTCAATAAAGATGAAGGGGATATCGCGACAACTAAAACATGCTGTGAACACATAAAAAAAGGTTTGCTTACCTTGAAAACGCGGGTTCATATTTCTTTCGATATTGAGGATGTCAGCGTAATATCACTAATTTACTTTTGAAATATCAGTGACGAAGGAAAGTCGTTACGGATAATCTCAGCCAGTCATTTTTCGAACACGTTAGGATTCATGTCTTTTTAATATTTACTGAATAAAAGCATGGTTAATCATAACATAGGGACAGAGAAACGAGTAAAATTCATTTAAAAACAACATTTTGAGATTTGAATCTCAACCATTTATTTTGACATGATCACTACATCATAATTATTTACATTAAAAATACCACTATTTCAAACTGAACTCATTTCAAAAACTAGTGCTATTTACTAGAGCTATTGGTTAATTTTAAAATGACGTCATGTCCAGAATTGGCTGTGAAAATTATGTATATTTTAGAGTTTTGTGTACAATAAGCCGCTGATGATGAGAGCCGTGTATGGCCTCGAAAACATGTTTAGGCAGACTTAAGATGTATATCAGTGCGTTATAATTTCTTCTATGTAATCTTTGGAGTTCCTTATGTCGGTGATAGAAAGGTTTCACCGTATTTCAAGATCCAATGGAAAGGTTTCACCGTATTTCATAGTTTCCTCGGGAACCATGTTGGATTTAACTCTTGCAATAGGATTTGGATTATTTCACTTCACAACGAGGTAGCCAAAGAAAAAATGAAATTCTGTAAATATCTTAACTGTAGATAGCACTATTTTTAAAATGGGTTCAGTTTGAAATTGTGATATCTTTAATGTAAATAATTATGAGGCAGTGATCATGTCAAAATAAATGGTTGAGATTCAAATCGTATAAAGTTAAAGATTTTTCGATTGAAAAATGGAAGGAAAACTTTGCGACACGGATTCGAACCCGGAACCTCGACTATCATGGCCAACGCCACTACCAATTGGGCTATCGCAGACACCTGGACAGCCAAGACGTCTCAAGGTGTCGCAGACATCTGCGGGCCAGGTTCCAGCGAGTAAATTAAACCCATGCTGGTGCAATACAACAGCAAACCTAAGTTCCAGTTGTCCTCCTTCTCCGCATAACCAATTGCTTTATCTAAAGTTTCATGTCTCCTATACAGAACAGTTTTTTGTAAGTTGGGGTGCAGTCCTTCAAAGAATTTTTCTGTAATCCATTCCTCCAAATTTTGCTTAGCAAAAGCTCGCATCACCTCCAACTCTGGCACAACTCCTTCCACAGGGATCATGATTTTCTTTCCCAGCACCTGTAGGCACGTGGCAAAATCCCTTATGGTCTCCCCTTTGTTTTGTCTACGCTCACTAAACAAGGGCTTGCTTCTGCCCTTTGGCTCCCTGCCAAATCTCTCCATAATGCGCTTCTTAAAATCATTGTAATTGGTGATATCTGCCATCGCTTGAACTTGTCTACAGAAAAATTACCAACTCTCACTTAACTTTATCTTAGCAAAATTTAATTTATGATCAGAGTCCCATCCACATAATACGCTAATTTCTAATTTTTTGAAAAAGTAACCCCGGATCCATAGATCCGTCCAAAAACCGAATTTCACTCGCTAGTGCAAAGGATGATTCAGCCATGCTCTTTAAAGAGACAAATAAACTAGAAAAAGATAAATCTTCACAATTCATGGGATCCTCCCAGGTCTTAAATTCAAATATTTCAATTCAAACGGATTTAAAATTTTTGTCTGCAGTTTTAGACAAAAATAACGGCTTGAAAAAACCCCTGTCCTTCTGTAGCCACTGTAAGGAATTGCAAACGCGCTAGACTGAACTTGACAACTCTTCGCCACTGTAAGGAAAGCTAAATAATTACACCTGTCGATTTGCTTCAGCGGATGACTTTGCCTCTTAAGGTAAGAGTATCAATCATGAGCCGTGGCAATTAGGCCTCCAATATGAGATTTAAGAATTGCAGTCGTTCACCTTCCCTGTTTCAGCGAAAGTTTGAATGTCTGTGGCCGATTGGAATGGTTAAGGTTTATTATGAACCCCACATTAATATTCTTCTGCTGACAAGTTCAGCCGGCAAGCGGATTAAATAAAGAAAAATGGACTCAAGTTCTTTGGTGTAACGAAATGATAAATAAATTTATTCATGTATGAAATAATTCAAATTAATGATATTTAAATAACTTCGCCCTCTCTACAAGGGTCGGAAAGAATTGAGTAAATAATTAAAACAATAGATTTATTCATAATAAACGAATCTCAATAAAATGGCATCAAGGGAAACGCAGAAAATAGTCTTTGTAAAAGTAAGTCATGAAATGTACGCTTCAAAAGATAAAACAATCTTTAACATTAAGCATAGATTTATCAAATAAAAACCCGATTAAACAAGCATTTGAATCAAGTAGAATATAATAACAGCAATCAAACCCTATAAAAGTCATGGCAAAGAAAAACGCTTTAAGATCTTCAGGAACTGAAAACAGAACAGTAACATCAGTATCTTGGGGCTGGGCATCGGTTTAGTAATCGCTCGTCTACTCTGTTTGGCTGAACATGGACTACGGCGGCGAGTCATCTCAGGAAAACGATAGTAGGACAAACAACGAGAAAACTAAGTCCCAGCAAGAGACACTTACTCTCGTCGGCAAACCAACATCGAGGGGCAAGAATCAGAAAAGGCTGCTGAAATGTCTTGGTCGTGCAAATGCCAAGATCATTCTCCCAGATCGAGAAAACCAACTTTCCTTATCCAAATTGGAATCGTACGTCTGACCAATGAAAGATTAGTTACGTTACGCGGATCTTCCGAGATGCCCCAAAGCTTGTGTCAACCGGATTTATCCACCTGCCCATCTAGGAATTTGACTAAGGTGTCTAATAAATGCGCGGCTATCTGCTAGAATCTGGAATGTTCCAGAGAAAGACAGTTCAAAAAATGTCCCAAATGTATATTAAACAAACAGCTCAAAAAAAATGAGCATAGGAATTAATTAACTGTTTAAAGTCTGAACCTTTACAAAATAAATAAACAAACAAATAAATTAATAAATAAAAATATATAATAATAAATATTAAAATGTAGAGAGATATATAAAAATTATTCTAAAACAAATGAGAGAATCAACTTCTTATGCTTTTGGTGAAAAGGAAAGGTACTTTTCCTAATGAGCTAATATTTGGGGAAATATTTTCATATATTTTTTGTAATGTATTACTTCTTTTAGAGAAGATATAGATAATGTTTCTCTAAACATATTAGAGAATAATAAAGATCTCATCTGATTGTGTGAGAGAGCAGTTCTTGCTGCTAAAACTCATATTGTCAATATAAACAACCACATTCAGGACATGATTCCACGCTCTCTGACTGAATGACGGTTACATGCTGATGAAGGATGTTGATCAGGCTTAACAGAATTTCTCAACTCTCGTATTCCATCCATAAATCATTTTTAATATAGATGGAAATAGTTCAGTATGCACAGCCTTTCTTTGATATTCAAAAATATTAGGGATGCAATGTCGAATGATTCTCCGAAAACCCACTTGGACACTAAATTCCAGTGAGAACATTTTAAAGAATTCTTTTCGTTTTTTCAAAGTGAATATACACATCTTTAAAAAGTTTTTATGTGTTCTTTTTTATAAACAAATTCAGATATTGCATAATTTCATCAAACAAACAGCCCGAGCAGCATTAGGTATATCATTTGTATAATATAAGCACGAATTTTTGACTAAACCCATTAATCTTTTTGATAAAGAATATTTTTTTGAATTCAAGTTAATATGTTTGTGATTTCTTAGTAGATGGCGACTATTTTGGTTTTAAGCCAACAGATGGCATTGGTTACTCGGGTTATTTTTGCCTCTTTTCGCCATCTTTATTGTCGTCACTTTTTTCTTGATATGAGTCAGCCCGTATAACCTCGGAATCCTCGCTCCAAACTGAACGTTGGAGTTAAAGAAGTTAACCCAGTCCCTTTCCAAGTGAGTATAGAAACAAACTTCGAATGACTCCGGGTATGCCCTGATGTTGGAGGGAAAAGGACTGAACTCCGAGCGAATAAAGCAACAAAATCCGAATGACCAAATGTCACGACAGCCAATCTGAGTGACTTCCAGTGAATAAGTGAACGCAGCCTAGGAGGTGTTGGTCGGGCCTGTCATTTTCGTCGAGAGCGGTCATGGTCTACTTAACCCGGCGTCACTCGCGCGAGCGGTGTTTACACCGCACTTTAAATTGATATAGCTCATCATACAGTGATGCTATCTTGCAATGACTTCCATGTATTCCAAGTGCTACTTATTGGCAACAGATAGCGCCGGTATTGATCTCATTCATTTTATCGAAAGTGATGATGAAAGCTGTGTTTTCTACGCGAGCAGCCATGTAATTAAATTTTTGACATAAACATGATTTTTTAAAAATCACTTTCAAATCACTTAATTTTATTATTTTCTTCTAATTTGTCTAAGTGATCATAAATTGCACTATCTTGAGTTATCAAATAAAATTGCACTGAGTTCTTTTTTTATCAAATAAAATCACTCTTAAAAAGTGCGGTGTACACACCGCAGCGCGGGCAGTGCTGTTATAAAATTTGGCGCGAGTAACGCTGGGATCATCTTCAATCGAGACCACTTCAGTCTACTTAATGTTTCAGTCGTGACCATCGAGAGAAAACGCCTCTGCATTCATACATAATACATTGTTGCACCATCACAGAGTAACTTCAGGGCTCAATATTGTTAGAAATGCGAATAACAATGCACTAAATATGATGATGTAATAATTTATTATTTTTCAAGTTATTATATTTTTTCTCACTATAGGAAAAAAAGCTCCAAGGCAGCGTGGGAAACCACTTTGCTTTGGCTACTTTTTACCACTGCCCTGTAAAGTAGTCTCTGCCTGTGCAAGCATTGTGTTCAAAAACATGAAGCACTGTTTAAGTTTTATTTTAGCTTCTATGGTTTCAGTTTTGTTTTTGTTAACTGCGCGATGGCCTAATACCACCTCTACTCAAATCCTGAGCGCGGAAATTTCATGTATTGTTACAAAATCATAGCTATTCATAATTTTGGACTTATTATTGGTAGAAATGCTATTAATGATGAATATTTACGACGTTTAAACAATGTACGAAGTTCTCATGCTCAATTTTTCTCTTTAAGTGGTGTAGATTGATCTAAGTGAGATGACCATTAGTAACGTGACTTTCCCTTACCGCCTTGCAGCTTTTTCATACAGTAAGAGAAACTTTAGAAGACTGTCAATGTAGGTAAGATATTTCTTATTATCTAAAGTTAAATTTTGTCCTTTCTGACATTTTCAGTAGTTTTCATTCCACGGCCTATAAATGTAAATGGCCATCGAGTTCCAGTGAAATATGAATTTAAATTTTCTGGTTCCGCCCCATCACCATAAATAGTGCCGTACAGTCATAAATAGTGCATGTACAGTCAGCCCAACATCACCTGCAGTGCCGCTCAATCGGGAAATAGAAATTTTTCTTTCATTTTTAGTGTCATAATTGTGTTTGCTCTTTGCATACAAACAAATAATTTGCGAGCCAATCTCATGAAATAATTGCTAATGTTAACGAACACAATCGCGACGAGCTTGAAATAAAGTGTTCATGTAAATCAGAATAAATCGGACAGAGCAAACACACGCTGCATTCAGAGAAGAGCCACTTTTTGCACTATCTTCACTTTATCGTTCGAGAAACCAAACCTAATGAATTTTTTAATACCTCTCATTAAAATAGGAATTTATCAATTTAATAAAAAAGGCAGTGGTCGTTTATTATTAAAATTTTAAATGAAAAAATTACACTCCGCAATAATTTTGCCTTTTTATAACTTTATGAAGTCCTATTTTAATGAGAGGCGTGAAAAATTATTTTTTACATTGCAATACACTTTCTAAAATAAAAATGTATGCTGATTTTTTTTTTAATTTTCCATTTGTTAAGTCTCAGTCTTCGAACATAGTCCTTCTATTTTTATGCTTGAAGGTCTCAACTTGTTTCTCAAGCATGGCAGCAAAACAAGTTCCTTTTTTGCGTGATGTCATCATGCATACTAACTATAATTTATTTAGATTAGCTTTTTTGAACAAGATATGCTCATAATTTATCTTCATTTTGCTAAATGAATTTAATCCATTTCAATTTCTTACGAATAGTGCTTCGGTATTCCACCTTTCATTTCATTTTATTTCTCAATATAAATTTAAAAAGAATCTTGAAAGTAAAAAGTTTTTTTCCATTTCAAAACAAAGCAGAATATTTTCTTTATCTTCTCACCATGGGTCTAGAAATTTGCTCACTTAACTCACAATTCATATGTTTATACGAAAACAATTTCCGAAAGACGATCAGCAGAGCTCACATTCTCCATATTGGATTATCCACCAATATCATCGAAAATTCACTGAGGGTATCAAGACGCGTGAGTTCTCGAATTCTCCGGTATTTTTACATATAAGATATATTATCCCATGCCTAATTTATCGTTTATGTATTGTAATGCGTTGAAATAAACGGCAATACAATTAACCAACAAACGTGTTGGAGTTCTTCTTATATGTTGCACTGTCCCAAGTTTTTTGGAAATGAGTAGTGTAATCATTTTTAAAGATTTTGTAGAAATTGATAAGTAATATGAACTATCAATGAGAAGCCTGAATAACAGAAATTCTATGCATTGTTTAAAGCTTAACAAAAAATTTATTGCTCAAACTTTGCCTTGCATTGTTGGTCATGAGATATATATTGTTGATATTTGCATCGTGTGGTGCATTGCGTGTTTATACCATTGTTGATACCTATCGTTCCACAAACTCTTACCTTCATTGTTCGTCATGAGATATAAATTGTTGGTCGGTGCAGAGTTTTTGTCAATTAAGTGTTGATACCATTATTGCTATGTATTGTTGCACAAACGTTGCCTTGCATTGTGGGTCAGACGATATTTCTCATTAATAGGCCTTGCCATAAACATGAATAACATTTATCTATCAATTATTATCTTCTTTGATTTTTCTTTTATATTGTTGTATTATGATTATTGCCAATTTATTGTTCTGTTATTGTAAATAAATAAATAATTAAATAAATAAATAAGGAAAAAAATAAATTTTGTAAAAACGGGTAAAATATCTCCAATTTAGCTTATTTTTTTCGATTTCTGAGGCAGACAATGACCTTACCCATGTTTGAAGTTCAAGTATGCAAAATTTCATCAAGATCGGAATAAAGTTGTACATTTGTATATGAAACAAACCCACAAACTACATTCTCCTTTGTATACTTTGAAATAGCAGAGGTGCCCGGCGATGCCCGGGATTATTACACATGTAGGTAAACAGAATAATCTCAAAAAATAAAATTATATCTCACAATTGTTTAAAAAATAACTCAATCAGTACAACCCAGAACAAATGGACTATCAATTCAACGAAAAATACGAAAATGAGTAATTCTAGGTGATAAATTGGAACACAATCTAAAAGCTTCTTGAATGGCCTCGCCACTGCGGAGCATAACCATATTATTTAAACTGAAGTTTTTCTTGTCCTTGACGTAAAAGCTCTTATACTTTTGCATTATTTGTTCAGAAATTTCAAATGCTCGTATAGCCTTTGCTTTTTTTAGTTGCAGAGTTTCTCTGACCAATAATCGTTCTTTCTCTATTTATTCCAGATACATAAATTTTTGCCAGTCGTCAAGACACTAGATAGGGAATTTTAAGGAGACCCTCGTGATACCTTTACCTCGTCAATAGACGCTGCCTTATTAATGTCCTGTCATTGCATCATCATTCTACGCTCATTACTAATAATTCCAAGAATTATTTTTACTAAAACATCTTAATGAAAATTTGAAATAAAGTTTTTAAAAGGCTCACTAAGGATGGGCCTCTCCAAGGATTCCACTGTTAGTCTAACTAATTCTTACTCACGTAATCTTAGTTTAGATATAAACATGGATGTTGTTGCAATTACCATTCTTCTCTCGATATCTTGAAGCAAAACCTGTCAATTTCTCACGTTGTGTATTCTAGCCATTGCCAATTCATCATTAATTGCTGTATTTAATTGCTTACCATATGCCTAATACAGCATGTTGCTAAAAAGACCGTATCCTCTATCGTCTTTCCCCTCTTTCTCAATAGTCTGCTAACTATACATTATCTACACTTACTGAATATTTTTAAAGATTTTCATGAAATTGACAAGTGCTAAGAACTCGCTTTTCTAAGAAACGCTTGAATAACAGAAGTTCTATGCTTTGAAAAAACTTTGCCTTGCTTTGTTGGTTATGAGATATCTTTCATTAATATGCCATGCCATACTCATGAATATCGATTTATTATCGATAACATTTATTTATCCGGAATCTGAGCTCGACAGAGAAGTTCCGCATGATTTGAAGTCACCAATGCAAAATTTCAATAAAATCGGAATAATACTGTAGTTCTGTATTAAAAACAAACCGACAGACAAACACCTAGCTTTTTTCTATATCTTCTATCTATCTATCTATCTATCTATCTATCTATCTATCTATCTATCCTCTATATATATATAAAGAAGGTGGTTTATTTGTTTGTTTGTTTGTTTGCGGGTTTGTTTGTTTGTGGGTTTGTTTGTTTGTTTGTTTGTTTGTTTGTGGGCTGACTTGTTTGTTTCTTGAACAAATCTACAATTTTATTCCGATTTTGTTGAAATGTTACATACTTCACCTTCAAGCTATGAGGAAGGTCACTCACTTTCTCAGATTTCGAAAAAAAAAATTATTGATAAAAAAATCGATATTTCTGGTTTTGGCAAGGCATAATAATAAGAAATATCTCAAGATTAACAATGCAAGACAAACTTTGTGCAACAATAAGTACTAACAATGGTATTAACACGCAATTCATAAACACTTTGTTCTTTGTACAGACCAATATATATATCTCATGACCAACAATGCAAGGAAAAGTTTGGGCAACAATAGGTATCAACAATGCACCAATAATATGCTGGGATTTATACTATATATTTCATGACCAACAAAGCAAGGCAAAGAATGTGCAACAATAGGTATTACCAAGGGTGTCAACATGCAATTCACAAAAAAATCTATATGGACCAACAATATATACCTCATGGCCACCAATGCCAGAAAAAACTTGTGCAACAGTAAATATCAACAATGGTATCAACAAGTAATGCACCAACATTTTGCATGGATTAACAATATATATCTCATGACCAACAATGCAAGACAATGCATAGAATTCCTGTTATTCAGGATTTACTTAGAAAAGAGATTTATTTGTACTTAACAATTTCTTGAAAATCTTTAAAAAATAATCAGTAACTGGAAGTAATAGAGAGTTAGCAGACTATTGAGAAAGAGTGGAAAGACGGGAGGAAACACTCCTTTCGCTCCATGCTGTAGTGAGCAATTGGTAAGCACCTCTTCAGATCCAAACATTTTCTAAAAATACATTTTAATTATATACTTTCGGAATGTGTATATTTTGGAAACTGATATACTGATGCGATGATTGAACGTTCGTTTTTAAGAAATTATAATAATGAGCATAAATTGATGATGCAGTGAGATCACATTAATAGGTCCGTGTCAATTTTTGACGAAAAAGACCCACGCGTGAGAAATACAATCTCTAGTAATATATATAAAGAAGTATATATAAAGAAGTTTTTTTTGTGTGTGTTTGTTTGTGGGTTTGCTTTTTATACAAATCTACAGTTATATTCCGATCTTGATGAAAATTGGCATACTTGACCTTTCAAAGCATGAGGAAGGTCACTGTTTACCTCCGATTTCGGAAAAATAATAATTATTGATAAACAATCGAAATTCATGGTTAAGGCAGGGCATATTAATGAGAAGCGTCTCATGACCAGCAATGCTAGGCAAAGTTTGTGCAACAATACTTATTAACAATGGTATCAACAAGCGTTTAACCAACACTAGGCAGGAATCAACAGTATATTTCCCAGGACCAACAATGCAAGGAAAATTTTGTGCAACTGTGTGTGTCAACAATGATGTCAACACGCAATGCACTAACACTAGGCAAGGATCAACAATATACAGGGCTTGGACAAAAATATGGAAACACCCCATAAAATGCATGTCTGAAGTAAAATGCAAATTTTATGCAAATTTCAGTGATGTGCTGCTATCACCTCTATTTAGTATTAGGAATGAAACTTAAACAAGTAGATAAAACGTTTCATTTTTTTCTATACTGTATTCTGTTGAGTTTTTAGTGCAATATGGCTGAAATAACCGAATTCGAACGTGGGCAAATTGTTGGAGCCTGAATGGTGGATGCTTCTGGAACCAAGGTGTCTGAAATGTTTGGTGTTTCAAGATGCACAGCTTCCAAGCAAGATTACGACTTCATACATCAGGGGTGGGAAAACCAAGTCTGACAAAAACATCAGCGTAGACGGAAAAATGTGTAGGATGATCGTGACAAACGAACACTGCGTAGGATTTTGATGCATAATAGGAAGACTACAGCTGCAATATTTATTGCAGAACTGAATGCCTCCCTCACAAACCCTGTCAGCACCAAAACAGTTCGAAGGGAACTCCACAAACAATTTATTTCTGGACGTGCTGCATTCCCAAAACGACTGATCTCTGATCGCAATGCTAAACTCCGAAGAGAGTGGTGCAAGGTTCACAAAACCTTGTCTATCGAGCAACGGAAAAAGGTCATATGGTAGGATGAGTCTACGTGCACACTATTTCCAACTGCTGGCCAAGTTTACGTCTGGAGAACACCAAAGCAAGCTTATGATAAAGATTGTTTGCAGCCAACAGTAAACATGGTGGAGGTTCAGTCATAGTTTGGACAGCAATATCGTGGTATTCTCTTGGCCATATCGTTACCCTGCAAGGCCACATCACTGCCAAGGACTGTCTTAGCATTTTATGTGACCAGGTTCATTCGATGGTGCAAACTTTGTTCCCCAAATGAGATTCTTTTAACCAAGATGGTAAGGCGCTGGTTCGCACAGCTCTTTGTCCAGGACTGGTTTTCCCAGCATGAGGGTGAAGTGTCACATCAGAAATGGCCATCACAATCACCAGCTCTTAATATTATTTAATCTTTGTGGTCTGCTTGGAAAGAAACTTGTGAAGAACGCTATCCACCTCCATCATCATTGAAAGAACTTGCCTTTGTTTTGCATGAAGAATGGTGCAAGATTCCCTTGCAAATCACACAGGATCTCTAATTGTCTCTACCAAAGAGGCTCCAAGCTGTTTTACAAGCCAAGGGTTATCCAACTCCATAATAAAGTGTTATGTTTTTTGTTAGGTGTTTCCATATTTTTGTAAAACCCCTGTATATCTCATGACCAACAAGGAAAGACAAAGTTTGTGCAATGTAGATAAATTTCAATTTTTAACAATGCATTGAATTCCTGTTATTCAGGCATTTCTTAGAGAAGAGATTTCTTAGTACTTATCAATTTTTTAAAAATCCAAAAAATTATCAAATCGAGCAAATTGTAACCAAGTCAATAGCAGAATCGGCGATCGTAGACTACATATAAAGATGAATGGCCAAGTTTTGCTTCAAGACATCGAGAAAAGAGTGGGTACTGCAACAACATAAAGTGCATATTTAAAGTAAGATTACGTAAGTAAGAAATTATTTAGATTAGCAGTGGCATCCATGGAAAGGTCCATCCATTGCGAGCCTTTAAAATTTTTTCTTCGAATTTTACTGTATTATTTTTAAACGTGTTCATGTGTTTATTTTTAAAATATTGCAAAATTTATTCAAAAAAAAAATCCGAGCCACCTAGGGGTTAACACCTGACTTATTTGGTAGCACAGCAGAACCAAACATGTCATAAAAATACATTTTGAATATATTCTGTGTGATTGTTAATATTATGGAACTGCGATGCTGATAACGCGATGATTGAACAATAGTTTCCAAGAGTTATTAATAATAATCATAAAATGATGATGCAGTAAGAGAACATTAATAAGGCATGTCTATTTATGAGGCGAAAAACCCACGCCTGTCTCCCTTGAGCGACTTTTCAAACGTCCAGATGACTAGTAAAAATTTATTTGTCTGGAAAGGAAAGAGAAAGAACGAGTATTGGTCAGAGAAACTCTGCATCTAAAACAAAAAAGCTATAGGGGAGTTTAAAACATCTGAACAATGGGAGTTTTGAATAGAGCTTCTATGTCAAGAGCAAGAAATACTTGAGGGTAAATTATCTGGTGATGCTCTGCAGTGGTGAGTCAAAAGTAGAGTTTAGATAACGTCCCGGTATATCACCAAGAATTTCTGTTTTTCGTATTTTTCTTAGAATGGATAGTCTTTTTGCGGTGTGTTGTGTGAAACGAGTTATTATTTAACCAATTGGGAGTTATAATTTATTTTTTGAGATTGTTCGTTTAACCTACAAGTGTAATTATCCTGGGCAAAGCCGGGTTCCTCTGCTAGTCTCTGGTCTATATATATATATAAAAGAATGTTTGTGGGTTTGTTTGCAGTTTTGTTAGTTAGTAGGTTTGTTTATTATACAAATCTACAGTTTTATTCCGATCTTGATGAAATTTTACATACTTGACTTTCAAAGCATGAGGAAGGTCACTGTTTACCTTAAATTTCGGAAAAATGATAATTATTGATAAAGAATCGAAATTCATGGTTATGGCAGGGCATATTAATTTAAAGTGTCACTTGACCAAAAATGCGAGGCAAATTTGTGCAACAATACTTATCTTCAACTAGAAGAGGTACCCGGCGTTGCCCGGGATAATTACTTGGATGTAAACAGAACAATCTCAAAAAATTAAATTAAATTTTGCAATATCTTAAAAATAAACACATGAAAATGCTTAGAATTATTACAGTAAAAATTCTTAATGAAAATTCTAAAAAAAACTTTTTAAAGGCTCACAATGGCTGGACCTCCAAGGATGCCACTGCTATTTTAAATAATTTCTTACTCACGTAATCTTACCTCAGATGTATACTTAGTGTTGTTGCAATTTCCACTCTTCTCTCGATGTGTTGAAGCAAAATTGGGCCATTCATCACTTTGTGCAGTCTAGCGGTCGCGGATTCTTCTATTTACTTGCTTCCCATTTGCTCAATACATCACGGAGCTAAAGGAGTGCTTCCTCTCTCGTCTTTCCACTCTTTCTCAATAGTCTGCTAACTCTCCATTGTCTCCATTTACTGATCATTTTTAAAGATTTTCAAGATAAGTACTAAGAACTCTCTTTTCTATGAAAAGCCTGAATAACAGGAATTCTATGCATTGTTACAAATTGAAACTTATCCATATTGCATTGTTATAATTCTTGGAAAGGACTGCTTTATCATTGCATCATCATTTTGAGCTCATTGTTATTGGTGAATTGCGTGTTGAAACTATTGTTGATACCTATTGTTGCACAAACTTTTATTTGCATTGTTGGTCATGAGATATATATTGTTGGTCCGTGCAGAGTGTTTGTGAAGTGCGTGTTGATACCATTGTTGCAAAAACTTTGTCTTGCATTGTTGGTCATGCGATATTTCTCATTAATATGCCCTGCTATAACCATGAATATCGATTTTTTATCAATAATTATTATTTTTTCGAAATCTGAAGTAGACAGTGACCTTCCTCATGCTTTGAAGGTCATGTATGCGAAATTTCATCAAGATCGGAATAAAACTGTAGATTTGTATAAAAAACGTACAGACCCACAGACAGACCCACAAACATCCTTCTTTATATTGATAGAAGATGGTATTAACACGCATTTCACAAACACTAGACAGGGATCAACAGTATATATCTCATGACTAACAGTTCAAGGAAAAATTTGTGCAACAATATACATCAATAATGATGTCAACACGCAATGCACCAACACTAAGCATTGATCAACTGTATATCTGTATAATGTATATCTCATGATCAACAATGAAAGGCAATGTTTGCGCCATATAGATAAATTTCAATTTGTAACAATGCATAGAATTCCTTTTATACCGGCTTTTCCTAGAATAGAGATTTCCTAATACTTAACAATTTCTTGAAAATTCTTAAAATTGATCTTTGACTGCAGAGAATGCAGAGTTTGCAGACTATTGAGAAAGAGTGGAAAGACGAGAGAGGAAGTACTCCTTTAGCTCCGTGCTATAGGTATGCATGTCAATAGAAGAAGCGGCGATCGCTAGACTACAGAAGAGATGAATGGCCAAGTTTTGATTTAAATCATCGAGAGAAGAAAGGTAATTGCATCAACATCAAGTATACATCTAAAGTAAGATTACGTGTTTAAGAAATTATTTAGACTAGCAGTGGCATCCCTGGAGAGGTTTACCCATTTTAAGCCATTATAATTTTTTTTTTTCAAATATTCATTGAGAATTTTAATATATTAATTTTATTCGTTTTCATGTGTTTATTTTAAGATTTTTCAAAATAAATTCAAAAAAAAGTCCGAGCCAGGCTGGGGTTATCACCTAGCTTATTTGGTAGCATAGCAGATCCAAACATTTCCTAGAAATACATTTTGACTATATTCTGTGGGAAAGTGTATATTTTGAAACCAAGATGCTCATAATGCGATTACTGAACGTTCGTTTCCAGCAATTATTAATAATGAGCATAAAGTGAAGATGCAATACCAGAACATTAATAAGGCAGCATGTATTGATTAGGCATATGAGTCATGCGTGCTTACCCTGAGCTCCCCATCAAACGTCCCGACAAGTGTAATTAACCCAGGCAACCCGGGGTACCTTTGCTATTTATTAATAATGAGCATAAAATAACGATTCAGTGACGGATCATAAATAAAGCAGCGCCTACTGTGGAGGAAAAGTAATCACACGTTTCTCCTTGAACACTTTATAAAACATCCAGATGACTAGCAAAAATTGTGCCTGGAAAGAAAAGAGAAAGAATATTGATCAGAGAAACTGTGCAGCTAAAATAGGAAAAGGTATAAGGGCATGGTAAACAATAAGATTCTATAAGAAACTTCGACATCAAGGTCCATAAAAACTTGGGTCTAAATTGTCCAGCAATGTTCCCCAGTGATGAAGTTGGATATCATTTTAGTCTCGGGCAAGCTAGCAAAAGGGTTAAAGAAGGTACTGGTTTATCCTCTATATTTCCTCCATGAGAACTAAGTGGTCGGCTCATAGCATTCGCCATGAGCGCGGAAGATCGCGAGCAATGGAGATCCTCCATAGGGTTGCTCCCATCCCCGATCCTAATGGAGAAGCGGTTTTGATAAGTAAGTAGATAAGTAGTCAATGTTGGAGCTGTAAGCTCATCCCACAAGTTAATTACATGTATTTGATACTTATTTAAAATAGGAATGTGCAGATCATGATTGCTCGTTTAAGTAATGGGGAGGTTAATTCCAATTTTCCATGCTTTGTAGAGAAAAAATTGGTAAGGATTCTTGGTATTATCTAGGGGGTTAATTCGTAGTAATCGGTAAATAAGTTTAATTAGGGGGGAATCATTAGATGGCCTTGGGGATCGGGGATCAAATGATGAACAAACATCACAGAGCTCGAGTGGGTGAAAACGTGAATGTTGCACTGTTGAGTTGTCCCAGGGAACTGCTGATTTAAGATAAGAGAAAGGGTGAAAGTGCAACCACATTTTTATTTGTGCAAATGCCCTGCCTTAATTGATATACAGTGTGATTTTAATTAAAGTTTAAGTTTCAAATCGTTATAAAAAAAAACCATTTAGTAGAATGGCTTCCAATTGGAACAGAATATTATTAAAGAAGGTGGAAAGCCTATAGCATAAGGAAAAAAGTAGGTCCAAATTTTAACAACAGATGGCGCTGTAAGCATCAGAATATGTAAATGAAAATACCTGTCATGCGCACGACACATTTCATTTGTTTTCAAAACACTGGGTACACATTGCACAACACATTCTGAATGTGACGCCGAAGACACTTCGATCGGTTGTGGAACATGCTGTTTCTCTATTTCAACTTATTGCACAGAATGCTAGAAGCATATTGAACATGTTCTGCTCCAGTCTTCCGCAATTTAAAAAACCGATTTGATGGATGCTTTGATGAACAGTACAGTTGGTTTAACGTGTAGCTTATACCTTAGCCTTTGTTTTAATCGCCCTGTTTTTGCTTTCTTCCTTCTTCTATAACACTCCCTCCCAATTGGACGCCAATTTACTGAGTAGTTTTTTTAATTGCGTTTTGAGACTTAGACTTTAATTATGATCAACCTGTGTTTGCTTTCTTAAACTTTTTTAAGAATAAACATTCTTATGAACAACTATTCTTTGCCATAACTATTTAGAAGTCTGTTTACTCTTATAGAGTGTATATTAACATATAATTCGTTCTTATTGTTCCTAAAAAAAGAACACTCCTATTTATCCCAAAAAACATCATAAATATTTTAATATTTAAAGGTATTTGCCATTTCCAGAAGCTTCTCTATTTCATTATCTATAACTCTAACTATCGATTTAAATTCCATTGTTATTTACAATGAGCTAGCCACGTTCACATGTGCTCTGGGCACCAATGGACGCTCTGTCAACTGTTACGAGGAAAGCACCATGTGACATTTCAGTGATTACGCTATTGCATTCCATACAATCAGCAGCGATGCTAACATGATTACAAAGAGGGCAGCAACAGCAGCCAGAGCCACAACCATCGAGTCTTCTGCATGGCTATCAACAAAACCACGAAGCCGAGGACGTCCAGGGCGCCCAGGAGGAGAGGTTCAAAGAGCACTCGAACAGCCACCTCCCCCTCCCCCCCCCCCATTGGCTCAACATAGTCAATGCTGCATGGCTTGCGATTTCAACCTCACAAATTTTATCCTCCTTTTACAAGGCACTCATTCATTTCTTTCTGCGACATAGCATTATCCCGAATATAGAAGATGCCAAAAATGCGGAATGGTTGTGTGGCTTAACCTAAAAATGCTACACTTTCGTTGCGATAAGCAGCTAAGTCCGGTAAAATTTATGCTCTAAATGTGAAATGTACCTAATTTATCATAATTTCATATTTCTCTGAACTTTCTAAATTTTGTTACAGTGAAACAAGAATGCCAAGCACTGCCGTTTTCATAAATCCGCCCTAGTTGGTACCTGGTTCAGCAAATCAAATATGACCATCGAAAAGATTTGCTTGTTGACAGTGTATTTCATTTTCTTCGAACCGCCTTATCACCAGTCTATTGACAGGGACCTTCAATGCTCTGGGCAAAGAGTCTTCGATTGATTTAGTTTCATCAGAGAAGTCTACGTCCAAGAGCCTATTGGCATCATTACCTTGGAGAATGGGCGGCCCTGGAGAAATCATCGAAATTGATGAGGCGATATTTGGTTGTAGCAAATACCATCGCGGTAGGAAGCTCAGACAGCAGTTGGTGTTTTGCGGGATCCAGAGGGGAACAACAAACATGTTCCTGTTTCCCGTCAAAAGGTGTAATACCGACGTCCTCATGGAAACAATCAAATATCTTATAATCCCTTGCACAAAAATTATGTCGGACTGCTGGAGGGCCTATCACAATCCTAACCAAGAAGGTTTTGAACACCTTACCGTTAACCACCAATCCAACAATGTAGATCCTATCACTGGTGCCCATAAGCAAACCGACGAACACCAATGGTGGGAACTAGGATCATGTGCGTTCATCACTATAGATGTCGGGAGGATCACTTCTACTGGTATCTCTGCGAGTTCATATGGAAGAATAGTTATCATATCCAGATAAGAAGAATACAGGACTTCTTCCTCGCAATGGCTCAGTTGTAACCCTGGGGGTTCTAAATGGGCAATAGTGTTGACACAACTCAGTATTCACAGCAGAGTTCCACTACGTCGGGAGGTCGCATTTTCCATTGTGTACTTCGTCGAGGTAGATGTTAACAACAGCAACAATCACTGCTTGTGTCCGAGAACGCCAGATTCACTCCATTACGTCTGACATCAATTGGACCAATGCGGCCACCATCATCAATCATTCGTCACGAAGAAAAAAGCACGACTTAGAAAATTTTCATGATTACTCCACTCCTCTGCCACTCAGGACAGTTCTTCTGTTTAGATCAGCGACCAGTGTGTTCTGCGTCCCCCCCCCCTCTGGTGTCTGCTGGGGGAGGCCTTCCACCTGACGGTAAGATAAACGTGCCAATTTTTCTATTTTATTTATCTTTCTGTAATTTCAATAATCTTTGTTATTTTATTTTGTCATCTGCAGAGTGCCAAGGCTGGCATAACCATCACTCCAGTCCATCTAATAAATCATATACGCAAAATTTAAGGAACACATAATAGGTGTAGTCAATCAGTATTATCTTACTTTCCAATGAATTATTTCATTTTCATTAACAGGCCTGTTTTTGTTTAAATAATATTTTAATTCATTCAGACATTTCATAGTCCACATGTTTTTTTTTTATGTATTTAAAAGGTTTTTCTGATTTCTCAATCCCTGCGATTATTTATTCATCAATGAGAGGAATCATTTGAGGATCAGAAATCGGACCTATTTTGTTTGTAGAATATACCTCCACTAAGTGACGTCACGAGTTAAATTTAGTATTTGATGACAACTTTTTATTTATATCATCCAACCCTCATAACCAGGAGACCGTTAACCAAAAAATCGATTCAGCTCCAACTTATTCGAACAAGAGTGGTATTCAAAGCGAGAAGTATAGTAACCTTTTCTTGTCTGTCGTTACCATCTGCAAACTAATTAACTCTGTAACTATGTTTGAAAACTTCTGCATAACTCGAATCTTTTTCAAACTAAGAAAAAAGGACTCTCTAACCCAAGATTCCTGTCATTACAATCTACCTACAATAAAAATGATCAAAACTCTTAAATTATCGCTGTGAACTCTGAAATTATAGATGTGCTGATCACCCTGCTTCCTTTACAAAAGATTGGCTTTGCATCAGTGCCTAATACTGTTCTACCCACCAATACAATTGAAGTTCCTCATCGTGTGTCTTCCTTTATCTCCATACATTATCCACATACAGTTGTATCTCTTTGAAAAAAAATTAAACCTCACCACTGCCCTCAAATTTACGACTGCCCATCCCACCATTGTAAAGACTGTTGTATACACTATAAAGTGTCAACTGCAAGTGTGCAGCGACCCGCCCTCTCTGTTTATGTTGTTCTAAGATTTTAAAGAACAATCATAATTCTTAATGAAGATTATTAACAGTCTAGGGATGATTTTATAACTTTTGTTATAAAATGGATTATAATTGAAACCGTTGGAATTGTTAAACAATACGCCCGTGAAGTTGAGGGATTTTACTTTCGGAATTGTTTGACAAGGGTATTGATTTACAGTAGCTTTGCCAAGTGGAGTCGAGATTGTCTTTTCACCCTTGAACCCCCCCCCTCCTCCCATTCGATAGCGAGCTCTGTGCCGTGTCTCTCAATTCCTGAGTACGTATTAAATTATTTGACCAATCAACGATGATTATTCTATCGTCAGGAGCGGCGTCTCTTTACAATTTTCGGAGAGACTTAGAGACAGTTGATAGCGAGATCGACGGAGAACTTGACGTTGTGTGAGTTTGTCTAGAAAGATGGAAGAAGAAAAAGAGACAAACCATGAAAAAGTCGTGTGTTGTTATAGAGTGAAACACTTTCACTAAATAAACTACCTTTAGTTAGAAACAGTTTATTTCCCTGACAAAAAGATCAAATAAAAAATAA